>JANVCC010000076.1:3399932-3696204 GCA_025345505.1 Todiramphus chloris collaris
GCAGACAGAGAAAAGCAAAAGAAATCCTTCTTGCTTGTTTTGTTTCTGCCTAAATGTGCATAGCGCGGAGCATCCCTCCCGGGAGCGCCGCTCCGAGGGGTGTTAATGTGGTCGATTTGGGGTACAAATGTTTGGAAATGTTTCCCGATTTGCACAGAAGGAGGGGGGATTTGCAAACTGTTGCTGCCACATGGCTCCTCCAGCCTGCCCATTCTCATTGTAATGAGCCCGGCGCGTGCCTCATCTGCCGCCACGGGCCGGCCACGCCGCGCGGCACCGGGGGCGGCGCGGCCCCGCCACGCACCCGCCACGCGCCGGGACCGGCACCGAGCCCGAGGCACGCGCCGGCACCCGCCCCGCCACCGGCACCGCCACCGGCACCGGCACCGGCACCGCCACCGGCACCGGCCTGGCCGGGCTGGGCTGCGCCCCGGGCCGCCCGTTCCCCGCTTCGTGGCTCCGCGCCCGGCCCATGAAAATAAGAACATTTCTGTTCAAGGCTGTAACGATCACTATTGAGCCTCCCGCTACAAATCGATGGCTTCTTTTCCATACAAATGCCTGCTTATGCCTTTATGTTCTCCATCTGTTTGTAGCTAACACCTGCCATTCAATAAATCGATTTGGCCATTTAATGTAACAGCTTCCCAGGACATTTTTTCATGCCAGATGCCACAGCAGCTCCAAACCTCTACCCCAGCCCAGCGCCCCACCAGCACAGCCTCCCAGTCCGGGGCTTTGCCTCCGCAGAAACCCTCTGCTGGGCCTCAGAGCAATGAAAACATTAAAAAGTGATTTATTTTATTTTATATTATATTAATTTTATAAAATTTTTTGTTTTGTTTTATTTTGTGTTATTATTTTAACTCGAATCTCACCTTCTTCTTTAACACTGCAGTTCCTGAGCGCCTGGGGAATAACGTTCCAGCGGACCCACAGCCCACTGGCAGGTGTACCCATGGCGCTGGGATTCCTCTGGGTCAGTTTGTGACAGTTTTGGTTCCCTTTTATCTTACTCGACAATACAGACTTTGCACATTCTATGGGATTTCGTGTTTTGAGGATACAAAGACACTCTGCCTCCATGGTTTATCACCCCAAGGCTGCCTTGGGCCTCCTTTACAGGGGACCTTGTGGAATGAGGGACCCCATGCTTCTGCTTTCTTCAGGGGGGGTCTGCCCTCCTCAAGGGGCCATAGGCATCGGGACTGAGCCCCTCCAGGCTCTAAGCTGCAGCAAAGCTGCAGTCCCAAGCAGCAAAAGCAAAGAGAGGTGGGTGCTCACCCATCTGCTGCTCCCCGCTGCGCTGGGGCAAACCTCAGGTTTCCCTTTGACTACCCCATGATGCGCTCCACCCTAAGCTGGCCTGTGGGAGAAATCTCTAGATGTCTCTAGGTGTTACCGTGCAGGTCTCAGGGGAAGGAAAACAGCATCACCGGGGATATGAGAAAGTGGAGTGAGTAATACAGCATGGGGAAGTTACGGGGCAGTTTCCTCAAGGAGGAAGGGAGCAGCTCCGGGCTGGCTGAATTCCTCCTCCCGAGGTGATTTCAGTACTGCTGGGATTTCGTTTGACTTAGTTCGTTGTATAATTTATAGTGCTGGGAGTGCCTAGAGCCTTTGAAAGACACCTTTATTGCTTTAAATCTGAATAAATATATTAAAGGAAACACAATTTAAAAATATTAGTTATAGATAATACCCATATTTCAGCTATGTGGATCTGTTTCTCTCTTAATTCAGTGCAGGCCATGAGTACCATTTGTGAATGTACCCTGCTGTAAAAACCTCATTTCATCTGAAAGTCAGCAAGAAAGTCATGCAGTTGTTTGGCACTTTTACCTGATAGTTGGATAAAATGGGGATTTCTTATGAAAGGAACCTCTGGAAGCTATGACTGGAAGTGAGTGTTGGTACCTGGGAGATGACCAGATATCTTTCTTCTTTGAACCTCAGAGTTCTAGGTGAGATTGGCAGGGGAGAGTTAGAGAGGATGGAGATGTCTCACTTGGAGAAGAGGTTCCCACGTTTTTGTTCCTATGCAAGTCATGTATGGGTCAGCGTTCATGGATGGGACACTGGCCTGAAACAGTGTAACAAAACAAGTACAGGCTGTCTTCTTAAAGGGGAAAAATTCCCTTTGCTGTCTCCATAGTAAATGTCCCATGGGCCAGGCTTTGGGGACTCCTGCATCAGAAGGTCTGTGCCTTCAAACAGATGGCCGGGCAGCCCTTGGCCGCTTAGAATATGTTTCGGTCTATATTATATAGCACTGAGTAAAGAGATCTGTCACAGAAAAACAGTAAAAGGCAGTTTTAACCCTTCCCCTGGGGAGTGGCATGGATTCATGCTCCGCCTGCGTGACCAGTCCCTCCTCTCCCGTCCCACATCCCGAGCCCACGGGATGTTTGGTAGGGGCCCAGCATTGTGGCGCTTGCTTCAGACGTTCAGAGGAAGAAGCCTCAGACCTCTGGCATGTGAGATTTGGCAGAGCAAATCCTGGAGTCGGATGTGTACGGCCTCTGCGCAGCCACCACGCAGGCTGTCCCAGCGGTGCAGGGCTGAGAGGAGAGTGGAGGGGAGCATTGGGAGGCTCTTCTGGAGCAGCTGGAGGTGCGTGGCATCCAACCCTGCACCCAGCAAAGTTGATGACACACTGTCACTCCAGTTGTATCTACCTACTTCAGGCTGGTCCCTGGTACCAGGGGGTTTGCCGCCACTGGGTGTGCTGGCCGCACTGGGTTCTTGCTGAACTCTTCTACTTTCCTTACTCTCCTGGTAGCCCAGCATTGGGCAGAAGCTGTTGAATGCCCAGGACTGAATTTCTGGAGAAAGGTGGAGGCCAGCACTGTCAGGAGAAGGTCTGTGGGACTCAGAGAGTTACACCTGCTTGTGCACCAAGATAAGCTGCAGCAAGGCAGTTGTAACTTCTCAGAGCTGCACACTGGTAAAACTTAAAGGTATTTAAAATACAGCTGTCCACTTAAGCAAGCAAATCCATTTTAAAATCCCTTCACTGGAGGTAAAACTTGCTAATGACTGAAGAGAGAGAAAGACCATCCTGAATTTTTATCCATAGCATTTATATTTATTTCTAGTAAAAAAGATTTTAACCAGGACCAGCTGCTTCCACAGCCCATCAAAAGCAATCCTAGATTGTCCAGATGGAGTCACTCAAGACAGAGACATGAGCGAGGGCTGCCACCGGCTCCAGGATTTCTGGGTTTGTCCTATTTTAAGAAGATCTCACATCCTGCAAACGCTGCTTATGGGAAATGATTGGATGCAGAAATCCTAGTGGGGGCCCATGAGGCAGCCTCATGTGGAGATGTGGCAATGTGGCATGCTGACATTTTGACATAGCATGGTGATGATTTTGTGCTAGCATCAGCCCTCCAGGAGGAAAGTAAATATGTGACATACTGTTCAGGGAAACAAAACAAACCAGACAATGAGGTCCTGTGCCCAGTGACTGATGTAACCTCTGCAGGCCCATGCAAAACCTCTTTTCCTTTGTGATCTGGGGATGCTGGGAAAATGAGTGCATCAGGGTATCCAATACCCATCCCTGGCCCATCCAGCCCTCCTCGTTTTTTGTCTTTGTGTGCGGCCATGCAGGGAGCAAACACAGAGCACCCGCTGCGTTTCTATTGTTTCTCCTGTCTAATGGCCCTACTTAGCCATGGAGGAGCAGGATGGATTTGCGCCTTGCGCACATTGTTCTTGGGGTTCAAAAGAATACTTAAACTAGAGCAGTAGTTAGTATGACAATGGAATAGAAATGAACATTCACTCCAGCGGCTGTGGATGGCACAGGGGCTTAGATAATGGGACAAGGGAGAAGAAAATTAATGAATCTGTCTGTCTGTCTGTTGACCCATCAGCATAAATATCTTGTCAGTCATACGTGACAGCAGATCTAGTTGGCTGGTAAGAGCTATGCTTGCACAGGCTCCCAGCTGTATCCTTTAAATCAAAAGTTTCATCAGGTAATTTAGCAGACTGAAGAAAGCTGGTACTTCACCACATGGTGAGCTCCAAATAGATGAACAATAAACACTTTATCTGTGAGTGTTAAATGACGCAAGACAACGGCACGCTGAGGGCACTGATACTGACTTCTTCCTCCAGCTCTGTGCCCATGGAGAGTCATAGAGATGCTTCCATTGCAGCCTACATAGGAGCCTTTTTTGATCTGGGAACACCATCAGGTTCTTTAGTGCTCTCCTACAGGACTGCACTGCCAAGCTTGTTCAGCAGGAAGGGGTCAAGAAGTCTTGTGTCCCTGGGTGCCGTTTGTCAGAGACTGCTTCAGGGGGGCAACCACTGAAGTCTCCCCAGGTGGACAGATCACCCATGGGAGGGTGGACAGCAGCTTCCATCCCATCCTGGAGGGGATGTAGACATCAGGATTGAGCAACTAAGTAGTTGGGTAAGGTTGACACACTATTCTATTTACAAGCCTGCTGTGGGTTGTTCCTGTATGCAAATGCACAAACCCAGAATGGGAAACCCTTCTTCTCAGAGCTTAGGATGGAATTTTTCTCATCTTACTTTAGCCATGGATATAGTGGAGGCAGACTCGGCAGTAGTGATCACAACGTGGTACACTTTAGTATCATACAAGGAAGGAGCAAGGAAATAAGTAAGATTGCAACCCTGGACTTCGTAAGGGCTAACTTTGTGCTCTTCGAAGACCTACTTGGAGGAATCCCTTGGGCTAGGACTCTAGAAGGTGAGGGGCCCCAAGAGAGATGGTTGATATTCAAACATTAATTCCTCCAAGCTCAAGACCCGTGTATTCCTCTGAGTAAAAAATGAAGTACAGGAGGCAGGAGACCAGCATGGATGAGCAAGGAGCTGCTGAAAAAACTCAAGTGGAAGAATGAAGTTCATAGCATGTGGAAAAAGGACTGGTCTCTTGGGAGAATTGTAGGAATGCTGTCAGGGTTTGCTGGAATGCAACAAGGAAGACCAAGGCCCTCTTGGAATGAAATCTGGCAAAGGAAGTAAAGGAGAACAAGAAGGGCTTCTTTAAATACATCAATGGTAAAAGGAATAATAGGGAAATGTGGACCCCTGCTGAATGAGGTGGGAGCCCTGGTGACAGAGGGTGCAGAGAAGGTGGAGTTACTGAATGACTTCTTTGCCTCAGTCTTCACTGCTAAGACCAGCCCTCAGGAATCCCTGACTCTGGAAGACTGAAAACCTGGAAGGAGGAAGTGTCTCCACTGGTTGATGAGGATTGGGTTAGAAATCACTTGTGTAAACTGAACACTCACAAATCCATGGGCCCCAATGGGCTGCATGCACAAGTGCTGAGGGATCTGGCTGATGTTGTTGCTCTACCACCCTCCATCATTTTTGAAAGATCATGGAGGACAGGTGAGGTGCCTGAGAACTGGAGGAAAGCCAACATCACTCCAGTCTTCAAAAAGGGCAAGAAGGAAGACCCTGGTAATTACAGACCAGTCAGCCTCACCTCTGTCCCTGGAGAGGTAGTGGAGAAGCTCATTCTGGAGATCATAACTCAGCACATAGAAAAAAAAAAGGTTATCAACAGTAGTCAACATGGATTTACTGAAGAGAAGTCATGTCTGACTAATCTGATAGCCTTTGATGATGGTGTGACTGAATGGGTAGATGCAGGGAGAGCAGTGGATGTTGGCTACCTTGACTTCAGCAAGGCTTTTGATACTGTCTCCCATAAATCCTTGTGGGTAAGCTCAGAAAGTGTGGGTTAGAAGAGCAGACAGTAAGAGGGGTTGAGAACTGTCTGAACAACACAGCTCAGAGGGTTTTGAACAGTGATGCAGAGTCCAGCTGGCAACCTGTAAGTAGTGGTGTTCCCCAGGGGTCAGTTCTGGGTCCAGTCTTATTCAACATCTTCATCAGTGACCTGGATGAAGGCAGAGTGTACCCACAGCAAGTTTGCTGATGATACTAAACTGGGAGGAGTGGCTGATACACTGTAAGGCTGTGCTGCCATCCAGCGAGATCTGGACAGGCTGGAGAGCTGGGCAAAGGTAAACCTAATGAATTTCAACAAGGGCAAGTGTAGAATCCTACACCTGGGGGGAAATAACCCCATGCACCAATACAGGTTATAGGTGGACCCACTGGAAAGCAGCCCCATGGAGAGGGACCTTGGCATCCTGGTGGACAATAAGTTATCCATGGAACAGCAATGTGCCCTTGTGGCCAGGAAAGCCAATGGTATCCTGAGGTGTATAAAGAACAGTGTGGCCAGCAGGTCAAGGGATGTTCTGCTCCTCCTCTGCACTAGTGAGACCACATCTGGAGTATTGTGTTCAGTTCTGGTCTCCCCAGTTCAAGAGAGACAGGGAAATACTAGAGAGAGTCCAGTGGAGAGCTACAAAGATGATGAAGGGTCTGGAACATCTCTCTTATGAGGAAAGGCTGAGACCCCTGGGGCTGTTTAGTCTGAGAAGAGAAGACTGAGAGGGGATCTTATTAATGTTTACAAATATCTGAAGGGTGGGTGTCAAATAGAAGGGGCCAGACTCTTTTCAGTGGTGCCCTGTGATAGGACAAGAGGTTTAATGGTAGCAAGGCGAAACACAGGAAGTTCCACCTCAACATGAGGACTCTTCGCTATGAGAGTGACAGAGCACTGGAACAGGCTGCCCAGAGAGGTTGTGGCATCTCCTCTAGAGACTTTCAAGAGATGCCTGGATCTATTCCTGTGTGACTTGCCCTAGGTGTCCCTGCATTGGCAGGGGGTTGGACTTGATCTCCAGAGGTCCCTTCCAACCCCTACCATTCTATGATTCTATGATTCTACATAGGCTATGATAATTATCTACATTTCCTCTTGAGTCAACACTGGGGACCATATTGCTTATCCTGGGAAGGGATGAACGTGTGTTAGACAGGATGAATCATCACCTGCAGAATTTTTAGAAAGCGAAAGTGAGGTGAAATTAATCCCTTCCTTAGTGCCTGAGTAGAGAAGGGTCAGTGTGATTTACCCTGATGCACAGTAGTTTGTGTCAGAGCTGGGAGCAATGGGTGGCATTTCTGAGCATCAGTCCTTGGCCAGTGCTTAGGATGTCAGGCTCAGATCAAGATCAGGGGTGTCCCAGTTCTGTCAAGAGCACAATCCATATGACAAAACTTGCAAAACTAACTACAAGGTATAAAGAAAATACAGCCTCACAGATTGCTTGCATTTCAACACTCTTTCCACTGAGATTTTCCTTATGCCTTAGCAGGACATCTAAGTAAAAGGCATTGCTACAACCCAGAAAGGGTGAAAGCTGGGAGATCTGGATTAAGCCAGGAATCTGTACCATCATCACGATTCCAAATCGATTAATTGGTAAAATCAGGTTGTGCGCTGGGGATTGGATTTGAGCACCCTTTCAACTTTTTTGGGGGGAAGGAGAGTACAATGCAGATTCTGGTTTAGGGCCATTCCTAACAAAATCTAGAGTGTTGCAGCAAAGGTAGAGGAGGGAATGTTTCAAATGACATATACTACAACAAATGAACTCTTTTGTAGGTTATAAAACATTTCCATCTTATCGTTTGTACGTTCAGAATGCTCCAAAATAGATATTGCAATGAATCAATAGTTTTTAAAATGGGTCTGGGTTTTATTAATTTATTAGGGGATCCCATAGTTAACCCTTGAATAATCAGCTTAAAAGCAGAAGGCAGATTTACTGGCATACGGTTTTACATGGACGTATTTTTCTGGTCAAATGCCAAGGTATGTAACAATTTTGCTGTCCAGAAGGCTGATTTACTGGCATACGGTTTTACATGGACGTATTTTCCTGGTCAAATGCCAAGATCTGTAACAATTTTGATGTCCAGTGAGTTTATTATCTAGGATCTATCAGAGGCTTTAGTGTTAGGTTCTGAAACATACACAGTGGCAGCTCAAGTCTTCGGAGAATAGCACTGGACTGGGAGGCTTTATCTCATGTGCTGGGAAATGTTTTATTCTGCTCATGATGAATTGTCCAGTGGAGGCACTTTACACAATATATTGTACAACTGCTTATTTTGGTGCCTGCTTGTTTTCCCACTTAAGAGTTTTGGCCACATTTTCATGTTGTGTTTTATTCCTTGCTTGCTGCAGCCCGCCTGCGGACAAGAGCTGCTTCTTGTCTCATTTTAGAAACAATTCACAGATGATTAATTTCTGCTAACTCTCCAAATTGAGGAAAACAGCAAGCATTCATTTGCAAGAATGCTCACTGCAAAGTATTCCTAGGTGTAGCTTTTTCATTTGAGATTTTTGGCAAGCCCTTTATGAGCCTTTTTCCTGGTCATTTCCCATTCCTCTCCCATCAGACATGATAGCAGGAGTTGGAATGGGAGGGTAGTCTATGTCTTGTCGCCTTGAATTTTAAGTAGCGTGCTATCTGCTTTTTCTCAGACCATATGTAGATGACAGGGCAGAAAAATCAACGGGGACAGCTTCTCCTACATTAGCTCTCCAGCAGTGACCGCCACAAGTGGAGCTCTAGCAGTGAAGCAGTGACAGAAGATGCTGGAGATAAAAGTCTGTCAGGGATACGCTAGTTGTACAAATGTTGTGTGCTCCCTCCTGCTGGGTCTTCTTGCCTGGAGTGAACCCAGTTCACTGATATACTTAGTGGGGGTGTCAGAGAAGCCATGTAATGCCACAAAATATCTTCTGTGATGGACCTGTTCCAAAGTATGCCACAAAATATCTTCTGTGATGGACCTGTTTCAAAGTATCTCTTCATCCTGCAAATAGTGAGGAAATGGTTAAAGACAGGCAGCATATCCACCTGCTAATGTGCTTCTGTGGTTCTCATGAAGCTCTTAATGAAGATGGCATCACTGTGCTCATCTAAGGCAAGGTAGCCCTGCCAGGAAGCTCCTCCTAAACCCAGAGTTGTTTCTTGTGATGGAAAATACTGTGCTCACCTGAGCTCTGTTGGTCTGTTGCTGGTATGGTTTTTCTTGGAATTTGAAACTGACATCAGATTCTGTGGGATGTGCTGGATATTTAAGGGGAGAAGAAGCACTGGTAGGTAAGGTGACATTGCTTGTAAAGATCTCAGCATAAAAAAATGAAGGACATCTGAAAAAGCACATAAGAATTGAGGAAAAAACTATGGAGGTACATTCTTCATGTGGTGAGGAGAAGGAGCTGGGACAGAGGGTAGGGGCCTGGGTTTAAAGAGGTACCCAGGAAGCCTGCTTTAGCACACAGACCTATGATATCCCAGACATAGGGGCATCTGCTCCTCTGAAGGCAACAGTTTGGAATAAAAAACAACCAACAACTGAGTGCCTCTGCTGTGCCTTGGTTGGCATCAGTTCTCAGAACAGGTTCTTAGCTGTGACGCTTGTTTCTCTTCTTAATTACCAGATAGGCAAATTGGTGAAATCAAGCTCAGCCTTAAAATTGATATTCACATGACTTTTATTCACATGACTTCTAACTGTGCAGTCATTCAGAGGCAGCCCCCAAGGGTGATTAGAAGATGCAAAGAAATCGCCATACTCTGAGTGACTGCAGCCTGGGTGAGGAGATATGAACAAAAGCTGCTGTTCAAGTACCAAACTTAAAGAACAAGACCTTTCTTAGCAAAACATAGCAGTGATAACAGTATGGTTGAGGTTTGTGGTATATCCCAAAATAACAGAAATGGTTAAGTTTTGCTGCTTAGAAGTCTGCTGAAGAGTCTAAGCCTTGTATTGCTGTGGACTACAAAGCACCTGTAACAACAACTCAGTGGTGAACCAAGAGTTTGTTTTTGTTTTTTTTTTTTTTTAATTTTTAACAGAATCACAGAATTACTGAGGCTGGAAAAGACCTCTGAGATCATCAAGTCCAGCCTATGACCCAACACTGCCACACTGGCTAGACCATGGCACTAAGTGCCACATCCAGCCTTGCTTTAAACACATCCAGGGACAGTGACTCCACCACCTCCCTGGGCAGCCCATTCTGATGCCTGATCACCCTCTCTGTCAGGAAGTGCTTTCTGATATCCAACCTAAACCTCCCCTGGTGCAGCTTCAGGCCATGCCCTCTCATCCCGTCATTATGGAGTGTTCTTCACTGGAGACTTTCAAAACTTGCCTGGACGTGTTCCTGTGTAACCTGCTCTAGGTGAACCTGCTTTGACAGGGGGGTTGGACTAAATGATCTCCAGAGGTCCCTTCCAACCCCTAACATTCTGTGTGACCTGGAGAGAAGCCACAAGTCACAACCAGTTCCCTGAGCCAGCAAGCTCTGCTGGTGGTTTTGCCAGAGACTGACTGCTGATTCTGATTTCCAGCAGTAGTTAGGCTTGGGGACTGCGCTTCAGAAATCCTCAGGATTGGATGAAATGGGGAGCTTTCAGTTGCTTTGACACAAAGGTTAGTAAGTCACAGAAGTCAATGTTGTGTTACAAGTTCTTGAAATTTGAAGTGCAAAGTTCGTATCCGTACCTGGTAAAGTCAGCTATGGATGGTCAGAGTGTACCTGACTCCCTTTCTAGAGCTGTTGTCTCTGGAAATGCAGTGCCACAGTGATGGGACGACTTCCCTTGGCTGAGCTCAGGGCAGTGTTCAGGATTTGTCCTGTTACATCCCATTACTTTCCTCTCCTCCACCTAGGTGAGTTCTTACTGCATTTGGAATACTGGTCCACCATTACCTGCTATTGGGACATCTGCAGAGGTAGGACATTTGGGCAATAGGGAACTAAGCAGGGTGTAAGCCTAATTCAGACATGCAAATCAGGATCAGTGTTTTGTGTTGATAAGAAGGTGGGGGGTTTTTGAGGCTTGGAAGGAGTTTTCTACAGGGACCTAGCTCTCCAGTGTCCGTGAGTAAGTGCTGAAAGCTAGTCCGGTGGAGGAAACCATTTCTGTGGAGATGAGATAATGGCTGACCTTTTGTGCCAGCTTTTTATCAGGAAATCAGAGAAAACAGACGTATGAAAATTCTGGGAGCAATGACTGCTTTGCTATGATCATTTCCCTAGAAAACAGTTGTATGGACCTGTGGAAGCATGCGTGGTAGTGTTCAGATGAATTGCCTTTATTAGACCTACTGCTAATGTTTGCTTTTAGGGAGTTGCTTTAATAAGTTGTTAGAGATTCATAGATGTGTAACAATTTCTGTGGAATTTGGTTGTCAGCTTGTTGGTAACACCTAACGCTGAGTATCCATCTGTTCTTGATGATCTCTCACTCCAAACACATGCAGAAACCCTCACCACATCCACGGCATCTACATATCCCTGTGGAAAACACAGTGCTCTTCCAAGACACTACTGGGCACTGCATAGTTATAAAAGTCTTTTCCTTGCTCTGTGCACAGACATGGCCTGAATCCCAGGTGACATTTGATGGCCTCGTGTTAAGTGGTAGGTGGCTGCTTCTGCCCACCAAATCTGTGACGTTCTCAATAGGCCAAGCTTTCTCAAACTTGCCATCATTTTCACACCTCCCTTTGTGAACAGGCAGGTGGAATACAGGAAGGTTTTAGCGCAGGAACTGGGGATAAAACCCAACTGCCAGCAATTCAGGTCTGTCATCTCTGGATCTCTGCAGAGGTCTCTGGTCTCTCCATCTGTAGGAAAAGGCCACAAAATATTTGAGGACGTGGAGTGGTGGCTCCATCTTTATATACCAGTGGACACGTGAGAACACACACTGCCAAATCCAAAGACAAGGCTTGAACAATGCAGTTACTGGCAATGTATATGACCCTGAACTTATATGATGAGAAGAGACTGTTTGGTTATCTCAGTGACTTATTTTCTAAGCAGAGAGTAAATGAATGTTTAACTGGAAATATATCTTTATTGCTTCTGTCCATTCAGACATCAAAAAATGTAGGAAATCACTGGAATAAACAAAATTCCCCTATTTCTTTGGTGTCTTGCCACCCACACATCTCTACACCCTCATGCAGTTGTTCACCTTTACAGCAAGGTCCCTTTCAAGTCCAGTAACCTGTTTTCTTTGAATCCTGCTTGTGGCATGACACAGATATTTTAATCAAAGTTGTAGCTGTAGAGAGCTGATACCACCTTGAGATTACACATGTATTCTTATCTGGTGAGCCCAAGGCAAAGTTAAACTGGAGTGCGACTTGGAGGAACTGAAAGTGAGCTGTATGCACTTACTTATGGTAAATGAGAAGTCTGATGAAAAAAGGTGGATTGTCTGTTGAGTCAGCACCTTTACCTGCTGTTGTGGTGTGTCATACGCTGGTATCTGCCTGGCTGTGCTGGAAGTGCTGCATCCTTGTTCTCCTGATGATTAAGAGAGCTGCCAGCAGGAAGGGTAATACTGAAATCCTTACCTCACTTGGCTGTGGTCCTCACCTGCATTACTGTATGTGGCAGGGTGCAGGAGACAAGTGAGCATCTCGCTGCTCCTCACTGCTCCTCACTCTCTGCAGCACTACCATCCCGCTGGCCCTGCCCTACCTGAGGTCTTCTGGGCTCCAGGTCCTCCAGCCTCTCAGGCTTTCCTGTTTCACCTGAGATCAGGAGTGTTAACCTGGAGCCACTTGCCTGAAAAGAACCTAGGGAAATAACCCAGTGCATAAGCAGGATTGCACAATGTGTGTCCTGTAACATGGTCCTGTGGCCAGAGAAAAGCCACAGTGTGTACCTTTCTCCAGCCTCTGGGAACAGATACGTGTCCCTCAGCCTGGAAGACTGAGTTCCACTGCCTGGTGCACTCTCAGCCCAGGCTCAGGGTGAAGTTTTTGAGGGAAACAAGCTGTTGCACGTCAGCTACACAAAGAGGGTCATGCTGATGCTGCTTTGCTGGGAGCACAGAAACTGTGACATATGTACAGATTCAATGGGTGCATGTCAACCTTTTCTGCTCTTTAGCTCAACTTCCAAGGAGAAAATTCATGCTTTTCTTTCTGCAGCCACACAAATGCAGCTGGCTTGGCCAGGGCCCACCAGAATACGGTTTTGTTGACTCAAGATTATTCATTTAGCAGATTTCCGTTGGAGCTGCTCACAAATGTGGGAATAGCTGGGTTAATCTTCATAAAAGATAGAAAAATTGGCACCAGAAGGAATTTTTGAAAAAGCAAATTAAAGTAAAGGAAAGAAGCGGGTGTGAAGTAAATTATTTTCAGTGGAGTGTTTTCCTTTCTGAGCTAGCAGAGAATGTAAGGGTATTTCCTGGAAAGAAGAATGTCACATTTAGAGGTGTCCTTCCTTTGTTAATAGAGAGGTGAAAACCCCTAACAGTTAAACATTTCCAGTTGAAACATGCCCATTATGGGCAGAAGAGGCTCTGTGAATAGTATTTGCTGTCCCTTTGGGCCGTCGGTTTAGTTCCTACATACATTTCATTTGCTGCAAAGGACGAGGTTGCAGTACAAATGATCAAGGAAGTTTTTCCAAACCCTGTTATTGTTTTGCATGTGCCTGAGTCATGTCTGTGAAGAAGGAAACATGAACTAATATAACATATTTATCACACAGCTCAGAGAATGCCGTGGCCATTGCCAGAGGAGATTTCTGTTCATAAACCTGCCGATTGGATTTTTCATGTGAGGAAAGATTTTCTAGGCGGCGACTTGGTTTGGTACTGCTTTGAGAGCAGCTGAACTCTGCTGAGCTCTGGGAAACAGAGTGTGCAGCACTGCTTTTAAGGCATCCTGAGGGTCTTCATGCTACAGCAGGAGCTTTGAATCCAAAAGGATACAGCTGATGCAAAACTTACGGAGGGAAAGGGTCAGCAACATACAAAATGAAAACAGATCAGTGGATCTTTGTCACCTCCTAAGTCTGAACAACTAACTAGGTTAGCCTTTCTGGCAGGCTCTTTGAGCCTGGTAGACCCCAGCATATTTGCTATGTCTCTTCATCCCTTACAATGCAAGCAGAAAGTTTTTTTTTTTCTGTTGTTATAACAACGTTCAGCTGAGAACTTGCTTCTGAATCTGGAGAAAGACATTCAAGAAAGTTCTTTGGGCACCTCCCAGATGTAGCTGATATGCTTATTTGAGAAGGGCAGTTGCATATCTGAAGCAGGGTCTTAGACCTTTTGGTTTTCACTGGTGCAGGCAGTTGCTCTTTCTGGTGGGCTTGGGCAAGTCTACCGTCAGCTTAGTTTCAAGCCTAATTTGCAAAGAAAGGGCAAAATACTTGCTGTTTTCCTTAATGAGAAGGTTCTGTATGTTCCTTGATCCCTCATGTCTTGCAGCAGGTCTGGCTTTGTTAGTATCAGGAGCCTTGAGAGATGGCCTTGCACAACCTGGAATCACACCGCTTGAGAAATGTCTCCTACACATACTTCTGACTTCCTTCTGAGCAAAGAGCATCATGAGAGCAGTTTTTCTCTCAGACCTGGAAAGTGTAACCTGTGGTGTGAGCTTGCCTTGCATTGTGGATGTGACCATTTGTGTCTGTGTGCGTGCAGGGGAGCAATGCCCTCAAAACTTCCAAAATTGAAGTTTGCATTGCGTGTATGGAGGTCTTGTACTGAAAATCACTCTTGCAATTTCGTGCATTCATCAGAGCACCGCACAATCTGCAACGCTTCTGTTCCAGTCTGGATGTCCCTCTGCCTGAGGTGCTTTGGCAAGTGAACTTACGATTGTGCCCATTACATAAAAGTCACCATCTGAGTGGTCAGGGCCGGAGCTGAATAGTCATGGGTTTGTGCCATGTTGATATTTGGAGGTAGGACCAATTCAGATTCCCAGTTTCAAACACTGGGTGTGGAATGTGCAAGATAGTTTGTAATCAGCATTCAGTCCATTGTAATTCTCTCATTAATCCTTCAGTGCAACTAACCTCTGCAGTAGGTGAACTTTTTCCTTTTTCCCTTGTCACATATCTAGGTCCCACTTCATGTCCATTCTAATTATTAGTGAAATACAGCATCTTTATGATGCCCTGGTAGTCCAGAGACTCCAGTCTGGGGCAGGAAATTCCCATCATTAAGGGTTTGCTGAGCTCTCTCTCTCCAGAAAATGACATTTACTAATTACATCATTTTGATGTATATGATACCCAAACCAAACATGTTATAAATTAGCAAAAGCTCATTTGTTTCATGAAAAGTATTGTTCTTCTTTTATTCAATGACCTTTTTGTTCCTCTACATCCTGGACCAATCAAGTGCCGGTGCAGTCGCTGACTTCTGAGCACAGACAATAGCTTATTCCGTCTATTCTGTTCAGATGACTGTAGGAATAGGCAGTCACTTTGTCATGTGGAGACTGGAGGTTGTATAAAACCCTTTTTCCCACCATTTAGAGAGAGTCTGAATCCTGAGAGGAAAACCCTGTCATAATAATAATAATAATCCAGAAGCTAGAGCCCATTGAAGTTTTCTCAGCTTTATGATTTGGGTGGGGTTGGAATGCAGCCCTCCCCAGCCGAGACTCACTTGAATTTTGAGAGCTACAGCACAGATTTGCTTTCGCTACGATTCCAGCAACAGGTTGCTTTTTTTTTTCTTTTTTTTTTTTTTTTCCCCCCCAATGAGCTTTACATGGAGTTTCAACAGCGAAACTTTAGTGTGCGCAAATGCTGCAGGTCCAGGGGGTGACTGGTGCAAGGCTGTTGCTTTCTCCTCCACACCATGTGAGACAGGGAGTGCCTTTGTCCTGCGTGTTTGTTGAGCAGCCCAGCATGGTGGTCCTGGGCTGGACTGGATGCCCTCTGAGCAGCTGTCGTGTAACCATCATCGGTCACCCTCTCAACACTGCAGTGCCTGTTGCGTGTTACCAAGGCATGGTGAAGGGCTCTGCTCCAGATAAAGCACCCCATGGGAAATTCCTCTGGAAAGGCTCTGTGATGGGAGATGGAAGGAGAAGGGTGATGGGAGAGCTGGCTCCACAGCAAAGTCCTTAGGTGTCTTCTGCAAGCGGCCTCAACAGCGACCACTCTGGGACTGGGGCAGCAGTGTCCAGTGGGACCTCCTGAGCAAGGTCAGAGCTTGTGGTCACCCCATACTTGCAGCCCGTGCAGCCCTTTGTTGTGCCACAGGGTCCTAGGGAGCAGGCAGTGACAAAGTGAGGAGGGAGCAGAGGCAGGAGGAGGGCTGAGACCTCCATAAATCCCAGGACTAGCTGCAGCTCTGCAGTGCCACCAGTATCAACAGGAGAAGTGCCGAGATACGAACTGAGAGGCGTTACGTGTGTTTGGTGGGGCTATGAGAGGGCTGAGAGACCTCATTAGCATCATTCATATATTTTTGAGAGGTCATTTAATACCGTTCTTCTTCCTACCAGTCTTTTGGAAGCCGGCATGTACCATTCACAACAAGTGTTTATCTTCCAGCTTAAAAGACAGACGTCAGAATATTTCCCTCCTTATTCATGCTCCATCTTTTCTCACAGCCCAATTATTCATGACATCACCACCTTTTCCTCCTCAGCCCCAGACACAGTGTTTCTGTGGCTACAATTTCCTGGACAAGAGTTTCCAGTTTGCATTGTTGGGGGGGGAGAAACAGGAGGGAAAAAAAAATAGAGGTTGTTTCGTGTGGACACATTAAATGAGAAATGCAGCCATGGAAAACTCAGATGCACGCACACACACACACATACATGCACACAAGCAGAGCAACAACAACAACAACCACCACCACCAAGGTTATTATAATTAATTTAAAATATGTTTAGAAAAGAGTTCCTTTTATGTTGGATGGGCTCTTTAAGCGGCTCAAGAAGTATGAAAAACAGGAAATCAAACTGCCTCATTAGGAATTGACTCTGCTCAGTAATTAGAGGCTAGCAAACAAAACAAGGAAAAGCAGGTGGCGAGTGAGCTCCAAGCAGGCAGCTATTGTATCATTTCAATGTTCTGTGGGCTAACAACGTTATTTTTTCAGAAAAGTGTTACTTCCATGGAGAAATGATTACAAGAATCATCCAAAGTTTAATGGGAAAGTGCTGCTTGTTCAAACTCAATATGGAGACTGCTAGCCTGCCTCAGCCTGGGGTTTAATTCATAATTAGCTGGTATTTTGCTGAGTTTAAAAAGACAACTCTGTTCTCCAGCATCAACTGCTCTCCCACGAAAATCATGTTAAAAGTAATTACCGAGCGATACCATATTTTGCTGATACAATCAGATGAGATAACCCTAGACATTAATATCAATTATATTTCCTAACAATAACCTTTGCTGAGCAAATGCTGCCAGTGATTTCCAGCAAATCTCTGTTTGCGTTTTAGTCCTGCTGGAGTAAGGCTTTGCCTGCTGTACGCCCGTGCTCCTTCAGTTTTGCAGGAATGTGCTTTTCTGCACACTTTCAAATGCCAGCCACAACTATTTGCCAGAACTGAACCAGAGTTGTGTGAGCAGTAGTTGTGCCAGGGGTGGGTTCCCTCTCTGCCCCTCGGTGATGGTGTCGAGGCTTTCTGACTCATTTCACGCTGCAAAAGGCAAACACTTGTCAGGAACAGAGAGAGCTCTTTACTGATCGGAAAATAAGTTTGTACATAAATCTTTTCCCAAGAATTAAGTAGATGCATAAGATCTAAAAAAAACCCAACACAAACATCATCAAACTTGTTCTGTGTGGGGAATAGTGATGAAGGAAATGGCTTTCTTCGCATAGCTCTCTCACAGGCAGAAAATAGAAGCTACTTTTGTCGTACATTTTTTTTTTTTTTTTCAGTGGGAATTTTAGTCCAGGTCTCTAAAAACAACAAATACTAACTGATGATAAAGCAGGAGTATTTACCTACTGTTTACTGCTGACATCCTGACAGGATATGGCGTGGCTGAGTGAGTGTGTTTCAGCTCAAGATGGGCCTGGTGACTTTGCAGGATGGAACCCTTGACCGGGAACATCGAGCGAAGGGAGGCAGAAGAGCTGTGGGATTTCTCTCCTTGCTGGCCGGGTGCCTCATGGCTCTGTGGTGGTGTGTTACTGGGGGCAGCTGGAGGCTGTGCCCAGGGGAGAGGGCAACGCTTCCCACAGCGTCTGCAACCAAGGGTTAGGTGCGAGGCTGGTCTGGCAGAGGCAAGCCAAAAGCCAGCTGCAATCAAAACAGGTTCCCTGGTGTAAACAGGGTGTCAGTAAGATTAAAAATCCACCTTCCTGTGTCTGAGCCAAGCCGTGGGGCTGGGGAAGAGCCACAGTTGGCACCAGCCCAGATTATGCCAAGAGCAGCCCACAGGAGGGACGGCAGCCGCTGCGGACAGTTGTGGCCTCTGGCACGGTTCTTATCCTGTAACAAAACCCAGGTGGTCAAAGAGGGAGGCGTCTGCTGGGTGTTCAGGTTTACATGGTGAGCAGTTGCCAGCCTGCTCTTTGCAGACAGTGTGAGTGTGGCTGTGCCCTGCCTGCATCTTGGGTGGGTGGGCTCAGAGCAGCTTTGTGCTCCAGGAGATGTGCCCAAGGGCAGGGTATGTGTCCCAGGTCTAAAAAAACATCAAGTAAAAAAAGGAATTATATCAATTATTATTAATAAAGACTCCTTAAATCACTTCTTCAGGGAAAGGCTTCCAGCAGCTAGGAAAGGACATGGCAGAGCCTCCACAGTTAAGAAGACATCTCCCTGTATCTTACCGCTTTGCTGCCAGCAGTGAGTGCATGACCTTTTCCACACACAAAATCTCACTTTTGGGCTGCTTCTTGCCCTGGACAGGCTGCTTCGGCAGGGACAGGCTAGGGAGGGAATGGAGTGGTTTACAGCCAGCCCAGAGCTGCCCTGGGCTGCACATCTCTGCCCATGCCCTGACGTGGGAGGGAGCTCTGTGACAGGCAGCTTTTGAAATCAAACTCTGGGCTGCTTTTCTGTCCTGAAGACAGTTTTCTTGTAAAAGGTGGTAGGGGTAAATCCTCTGGTTTGCTTCTGTGGAGGTCCCTGGAGTGTAGTATTATCACTGTATGCAGCACAGAAATCCCATCTATTGCTTGATTTATCCACTAAAGAGTTTCTTGCTCCTGGCCAGCAGACTGGCATGATGGATTGGTCTGTTGGTGGAACAGCAGCAAGTGCTACGTCTGGTGGAGTAAGAAAGGTGTGGGAGTGTCACCTTGCCAGACAGTGCAGGTGAGCATAAGGAACAATCCCAGGCAACCACTTGCTGTGCACCCAGATGGGAAATGTGCCCCTTTCACCCAGCCTTGGAGGTCGACTCTGAACTGCCAGGAACCACCCTGCTGAACAAAGGGACCTTGTGCTGGCAAGGAACCTCAGATGTGCTGAAAGCACCACAGGTTGCCAACTTTCCCTTGGTGGAACAGCCCCAGAAAATGTGGATATGGATTTGACTGTATTTTTCTCTCGCATCACCTTCTCTGGGTGTTCCCTCCAGTTGCCTTTCTTTCCTGTTCCAATACATGCGTTCGCTGAAGGCTAGAGGTTTCCTGACCAGCAAGTTGAACCCTGTTCCTAGATCTGTTGACATTTACTATAAGTGCTTGAGCCGAGCAAATAATCCGTGAATATATGTTGACATTTCTAAATCAATTTGCATTGGCTAGTACTACACCTGTCTAGGGATTACCCTTTGCAAACATTCAATGGACTGACTTCTCCAGCCATAAATATTCACAGCAAGTGTCTTTCAACACCTCAGAGACCACGTTCGAAACTGGCTCATAAATGAGTGAGGGTGGTAACTACCTCTGTGTGTATTTATTAGGGAGCAGATGTAATTTCATGGCTTAATTGCCTCATTGCAAGCAACCGTGCTACTTAAAATGGGGGGTAACTAAGATGGGAGGCCTTTGAACCCTGTGTTGCTATGCTTAATCTACGTGGTCAAACATTAGAAACTGCATAAATCAACCTCACAAACGAACCTGTGGAAACCATAAATAACTTTAAACAACGACAAAAAAAAAATCCGAATACATCAAATGTGAACAATTTGCTGGGATCCAGAAGTCCTTAGCAGGCACAGCTAATGATTTCCTGCGGTTTCGCAGCGCAGTGGCTGAGTGAGGGACGCGGGGGGGACGCCACGCCGCCTCCCGTATTGTTTTCATCAGGCTCTGCTAGGTGGAATTTGTGAACTCATGAGAATGAAAGTTCCCCAGCCCTGGCGAGGATCCAGGCAGAGATTGGGCAGACATTGTGCAAACTTCCCCGCGCATCTCCAGGGGCTGATTTACCACGGGATGAATGGGGTCCCAGAGCCTCCCTGGCCCAGCATGGCCCGCATCTCCCAGTCGCAGGGCTGGCTAAAGACTGGGCTGCCCATCACCGCAGCTCTGCCTCCTTCCAGCCCTCCCTTCTGCGCGCGGAGGAGGTATAGCTCACTCTTGCAAATGCAACCAGCCTCTATCCTGATTTGCATCAGGCTTGCTATTTCAGTCCTGGGAACCCCAAAGTTGCTGGATTAGGTTCTTTCGTTGTTTCTATGCGTGTCCCTTCGGGGCTGAGCTGAGCTGTTAAAAATAAGGCACTAGAAAGACAAATGGTTTCCGGGGGGGGGGTGGGGAGGAGGGAGAAGGGAAGAGGCTTAGGGCAGCTGTAAAATGCTGCAAGGTTAAATAAAACATTCAACTGCTTATGTATTTCTTCCTCGTGTTCCTGAAATCACTAACGACCTGAAGAAGCTGGAGGAACCATTCCGCTTGCTGTGTGTGTTGTTTTTTGTTTTTTTTTAACTTGTTACACAAAACATTGTTTTTTCAATTTCAGGAAGTCTCTTGATGCCCTTTGGTTGATTTTGTTTTGCTTGTTATCTGGACAACTAATATTTTTTCCTGTTAGGGGGAAAAAAAGATTTTCCCAAGCAGATTAAAGATGTTTTTTAAGTGTATGAATGGTGACATGGTTCACTTTCATTGCTTTGTTTATTTTTAATAATGAAAAACACCTTAATTTATCGTAGCAAGACGTCCATCCTGGAGTAAACCTTGAATTGAATTTTCACTTGTTGTTTCTGATTTGTTTGTGGGTTCTTATCTAAGGGAACGCTGTGAGTGTTTTCTCATGCTTCTCTGAAGCCGTGGCACATGACAGAATTTTCTTCACAGTACATGGATGTCTGCTGGACAATGAAGGCCACATTTGTGAGAGTCGCCAACTTTATTTGGTGGTTTTGAAGCTATTTGTTTATCCTAAATGTGTTGCAATTAGCTTTAAGAAGGTCGGTCTGTCCATCCCTGATAGTAGGAGGATTGTCTGAAGTGACCTCAGTTCTTTTTTAAAAAAGAATAAGAAAGAAATGGGCTATGGGAGTGAGAAGCAGGACTGTAGAAGGGCAGCTGAGGTGCAGCTGACCAGGCTCATTTTTTGGAAATGAGGATCCCAGGTACCCTGTTCCCTTCTCCTTCACAGCTGAGGTTGCTCTTCAGTGCTTTGCAGAGGCATCAATACCCTTGGTGCCTGCAGGCTGGTGGTCAGTTTGGCACCTACGTGCTATGAGCAAGGCAAGAGGAAATCAGGTCGCTGGGCTTTAAAGGAGAAAGGTCAAAATTGTGAAGGGGTTAGGAGAAGGGGAAAAAAAAAAGTCAAAATTGTATCTTCTGGGTATAAAACCCAGAAGCTGTGCAGTGCATCACCAGTGAACGGGTGCCAGAGGTGCCTGCTGGCACGTGGGGCAGGCCCATGGGGATGTCCCTCCCAGCCATGAAACTACCATCTCTCCAAGCCTCTGGGGCCACAGCCAGGCTGGCCACAAGGGCTGAGGACAGCCCAGGCCCTGCACAGGTGCTCTCCAGCCTCAAGTAAGCTCAGGTGCCATCAGAAAGCACGATGGCTGCTGCTCAGCAAATGGCTGCAGAGCTCCATGCCCTCAGCAGGGTGTAGGTGGGCAGGCAGCCGGCTCCAAGCACAACAAACCTCTCCGTTTGCCCACTTACCCACCGGTCCAAAGGAAACCACTGGGGCTGTCCTGCCCACCGACAGCACGGAGGAAGCGCAGCCAAGATATTTTTCTTGGCGCTGGGACCTCCAGCATTAGAGACTTGCACGTGCCGCCTGACCCCAGTGAGCTGCCTCCTCCGGTAGCCACAGCTCAGTTTCCTCCTGCTCCAAAGGGGAGGCCCTGCTGCTCCTGCATGCCGATGATGGTATTGGGATCGTATGCACGTATAACGGTGTTATTCTCCCCAAATTGCACTGCTGCTGGCCCAGCTGGAGTCACCAGTTTTTAACTCCTTCACTCAACTTTAACAACCTGTGCGGACAACAACTCAAACTCGTACTAAGGATCAAAAGCACAGAGAAGATGAGAAGAAGAGATGAGAAAAGCCTGTCTCCTGGAGCAAAGCACATCTTCTCACCCTCTGGCTTATCTGAGTTATTTTCCAGAGTTCCTATACATTGTACTTGCTGCTGCAGCGATCCGAGTTTTATTAAGACAGCCTACATGCATGAGGCAGGTTAATTCAGGCTGCACATTTCAAAAGTCCTGCAGATAGAAGGCAAGTCTGGGGAGCAGACGTAGACGAATTTCTTTGCAGACCTTACAAGAGAGGGGTTTCCAAAATAAGAGCTCTCCTCACTGTGATATGCCTGAAAGCAGAATTCAGCTTTTGCCTTTCCTGACCATCTAATAACAAAACCAGCCATGCAACTTGAGCAGGTGCTTTCAAGGAAGAAAAACAAAATCTGTAAGCAGGATTATGGCACAATTTCAGCAGTAACTAAAAGGATCTGGGTCTGGTGGTGAGAACAGCTGCACCTAGAGACCTCTTGGACAAACAGCTGGACCAGACCCAAAGGAGGGCTGTAATTGCCGCATTATTACGTTAGCCACCGAAACATGCAAGATGTTGCTCACAATCTCTTTTCCAAATGATGGTGGTATGGCTGCCACTGTTTTTATAAATTCTTATTGCAGCAATGATGGAGAAGTCCCAGCCAAGACTGGAAACCTATGGTATTCATTTCTGCACAAATGTGGGGAAAAATATTAACAGAAGAGTACTCTGGAAAATGAAGAGAGGCAAAAGTCAAAATCATGCTGTGCTTTTTTGTTTGCACAGACACGTGCTGCCCTTGCACAAGGAGAACACACAGCCCCTGTCCAAAGGAGACTCCACATTGGGAAGAGAGGCTGACAGGAGGATCCAGCTGGTGTCTGTGCCAGGACCCAAGGGCATCAACAGGCTGTGATGGTCCTGACCAGCCTCACCTGAAGCTTCCTCACAGCCACGGGCCCAGGGCCTCTATTTAAGCTCAGCCCAGGGCCCTCAGCCTCTTAACCTCTCAGCCTCTTAACCCTCTTGTCTTAACCTTTTTGTCAAATGCATTCAGAAACTCATTGCCCTGTTTTCTACTGGTGACTCATTCAGCCTTTCATTTGTTTGACCCTGTGGCAAGTGTGGGAAAAGGCTGAGAATGGAGCGATGGAGCCTGGGTGGATGGGGGAGAGTGGTGGAGAGGATGTGAAGGACATGTCCCAAGTGGCAAACACCTCACTGGAGTCTAACACAAGCAGTTAATTATGAGGTTTGTTCTACAGCACTACTCATCCTTGGAAAAATGGACCTCTTGTTTAATAACAGGAGAACAAAGGTTAAGAGAGGTATGGCCAGCACTCCAGGCATATAAAAATCAGAAAGGAAACCAAAAAGTTTTTGATGAGGTTTAAATGTGGGCCTTGTAACAGTGCTGGGAAATGATGAAACATCCTAGGCATCCATCATTACCCTGATTTCAAGACAATAGGTCTGAGGGCCCGCTTGGTGCAGGGTTAGGTCAGCCTTTCCTGCCAACTTTGCAGCCACAGTGAGCTGTGAGCCAGAGGAACCCCTTGCCAGGGGCACAAGAGGAAGTGCCAGGGTGATGTGGGGAGTCGTGTGGGTGACAGCTGAGTTGGTAATGCAGAGTTAACATCCTTGAAATGCAGGTCATCTTCCAGCTCCTTCTCTACTCAGTGTCTGTAGCTGACTGGCTCAGAGGGATGGGTGGCTTTGCCCAGAGGACCAAGGCTGATGGACCGCCCTGTTGACCCAGCCTAGTGTGAACCCTGGAGACGAAGGGCAGAGACTCGCTATGCTGCTCCCAGAACCGGTCTAGTTGCACTTGACCTGTCTCAGGTCCCTTCTTCGTTAGGCAAATGTGATTACTCTTGCCCTCCTCACAGGGCTGATGAGCTGTTGATTACTATAATCTCATTTGCTCAGTGCTGCACAGTCACTCTGTGTGAACAGAGAGCTCTGGGGAGTTGCTTGCCTTGGCCAGTGTTCCCTCATCTCCTTGTTAAGAGACAAGCCTACTTCTTCCACTCCCTTATCACAAACACACGTGATATTCCACAGTGAGCCTTGGCTTTGCGTTGCCACCTTCCCAAAGGGCTGCAGAGGGTTCCCTATCCCAGAGCAAGGATCAGCTGGCTCAGTAGCATTTCATGTTCTTTGTGCTTGCCATACTCTGCGGCTCATAGTAAAGGAGTGACTTTGTGTAGGATGCTGTGACACTTCTTGTCTGTCCTAGTGCTCAAAACGCATAGCCTGCAGCCAGCTGGTTTGCTGGATGACTAAGTCAATCTCTTTTCCTCCCTGTGGTTCTTATTCCCCGTGCGTGATGGTTTGAGTGCTCCAGATGGAGACCTGCACAAGCAGTTTAGAAGCTACCGCTGTTCCCCTTCTGCTCTGATGTAGGTAGCCTCCAGCACAGTGATCTCTATGGGTACACTCAGTCCTGACCACAGCACCATGCCCAGCTCAGGGAGCACTAGGGACATGTCTGAGATCGGCACTGCATTCACTCTGTATGAGGCAGGCAGAGCAAGAGAAGCTTTAGCCAAAACTTTCTCTTCCATGAAAACCACCCACAGGGCTTCACAGAGCTGTGTGTGTGAGTGTGTGTGCCTAGAGACACAGGACGCGTGTTCTCACTTTAGCCATTCAAGAGCAACAGTGTAAATGGGCTCCCCAGGGAGCCACGGCTGCCTCGCTGCTGGAAGAGACACAGCTGCAAAGCATCATTCAGGAGGAAAAAGCCAAGATGGGAGAAATGGAGGTTGTCTCAGATGCTTTTGAAAAGCTGGTAGTATTGAACTCAGAGCTACTGTTTTCAGCCCAGTCTCTTACTTGATTCTGGGGCAAAATCACGTGGTGAGGTCATTGATCACATCTGTACAGCAATGTCATTTTTAAGGATGCATGACTACAACTTATGATCCTGTGAGATCAAGTAGAAAGAAAATCTTGATCTTGAAAGGGGGAAAAGCCTATAAACTCTTAGACTGTCTAACTGCAAAAATAGCCAAGAGAACTAGAAAAAAAACTTGCCCAAATACACTCCAGTATGAATAAATAGGTTCTCTTTTCTCCAGTGTTCTCCACTACAAAAGGAAATGTCATGTTGAGTCAACTTGTGACCCAGATGAAATTGCAGGTGTTTATTTTACTTACGCTCCTGTTTACATCATGTTGCACTTGGTGGACATATTTTTATGTATGCTGTTGCATTCCAGTATCAAAGTTACCAAAATGCATTTTTTCATTTGCTGCCCAAACTCTGGCCGAGGAATTGTGTTTCTGGGTATCGGTCACACAAATGAACAAGCTCCATCTGTGTGTGTGTGCATACACATGCCAAGAGCTCATTGCTCTTCAAATTAAACTGAATTATACATACAGAATAGTGATGGAAGACTTTCTGCTTTTTATCAGCTACATGATTATAAGGAGGAGGATGAGATGGGTTTGCTACCCAGGTCAATTCCAAGAAAGTGTTTTGGTGGACATTATAATGATGTTTTAACCCTTTCTTTTAATGTCGAGGATATATAAAGCATTGTAAGATACCAGTCCAAGGAATACTTGGGATGCTCCTTTTCAACCTTGAAGTGTGCTCTAGACGTGTCTTGCAAATAATGAGTATGAACGCTTTGGTTGATGGTGGGTTTTGTGGACCATGGAGACTGCTTGCTGCGCTGTGGCTGGCTGCTCCTGCAGCACACTTGCTATGCGGCATTGTTTTGGACTCCAGTCTGGGTGATGTATTCCACACAGATGGGGATGCCTTCTAACTGCTTGAGAATCATCGGTAGCTGTTCATAATGCATTACTTTATTTAATAAGAAGCTATTTTCTCACTAGCCACCTGGATGCTTCCCATACAAACTGTACATGCAAGGGTCTATTCATGTTGGCCTACACAATGGATTTCCTTTCTATGAGCATTCTTGGAAATAAAGCTCCCTGAATGTTTGTGAATAACAAGGTTTATGGATTCCACCTAAACAAAGCAATGGTTTTAGTAGCAAGAACATTTGTGGATATTGTTGTGCTGCATTTTCCCAGCTCCAGGTTATTTCAGCAGCCCACCACTGGCTCCAGCTTTTGTTTGAGTGTCACATATGTACAGAAAGGTTGGCTCAGAAGAATGTTGCGGAATGGAGACCAGAGCCCTGAATTGTTTTATTGCAGGAATCGGATTAACTAGTATGAGCTCATTCTCTGCTCTTCATTGCATTGTGTTTGGCAGTTCCTGCAGCATGATTGCATCTAGGTTAAGTGGCATTGTTCTGGAGTCCAGCAGGGAACAATCCAGTATTGACTAAGAGTGGGGGAAGGACAAGATGATCTCATGAATTTTCACCATTTTTGGTACCTGTGTTTCTCTTGTGTGTCCATTCTTTTAACTTTTTTCTCTGCCTGAAAGTGATAATTCTCCATGTACAGCAGATAGGGTTGCTCCAAGAAACAGTGGAGTTTGGATCAACCAGGCTAGTGTATTAGGCAGAATGACTTGCCCCCCATTAACACTGTCTGGGAGAGCCACTCATTCTGTCAGACACTGGAGTACGGGCCAGCTTTAAGTAAATGAAGGACCTGACTTGCTCAGCCACTTATGTTTGTACTCATCAGCTCTAGCTCTCCTGCTTTACACCCCCTCCGCCGAGTGCTGCTCTCCTGAGAGGAGGTTATGGGGAAAGCCACAGTGCACAGGTGTGGAAAAGCCTCTGACTGTCCTGAGTATCACACAGAGCTTGGAGGATTGCATCATTCAGGGTCACTGATGACTGTGTGTCTGCTGAGAAGAGTTTATGCTGTACAAGCTGCCCTAGGAGTGCAGTTGGAGCACTATCATTATGAACTTGGACTTCCCTGGAGAAAAAAAGAACTGGTCCAT
Source organism: Todiramphus chloris collaris (assembly GCA_025345505.1). Taxonomy (NCBI): domain Eukaryota; kingdom Metazoa; phylum Chordata; class Aves; order Coraciiformes; family Alcedinidae; genus Todiramphus; species Todiramphus chloris. The sequence continues at coordinate 3,426,930 of JANVCC010000076.1, forward strand.
ATCAACAAAAGTGTTTGGACCGCTGATGTCAAAGAAAGAAAATTTCTGACACGAAGAAAGTCTGGGTCTTGCGTGATTTGCTATTGACACCCAAGTACTCTCCTTTAAAAGATGTCATTGGTTAACAGTAAAATGCAGCTTCCACTGAACACGTTGACCATGTGTCACAGATCTGAGTACAGAGTGTGGGAATGAAAAAGAGACCTTCATATGTCACTCTTCCAAGAGCAGTGTTGGGTTTCCCCCAAATGTCGCTGTTTATACCGGGAGCAGAGAGATGCAGCAACACATAAATTCGGCAAAAGCAGGCAAAAGAAGCAACTTCATTAATTTATAACCCTGTTTTATATACCCTAGCCCCATAGGACCATTGGTCAGTGATCACCCATCTCCTAGGGTGATTGGCTAAAGTCCTACAACACCTATTTCAAAATATTTTTCCAATGTGCCATAAACATAACTTAGCAAAACACCAGGTGTTAGTCTAGCTTACAAAAAACATCCAACTGTTTTTCATAACATGCATGAGAAAGGCAGGATTCTCACCAAATATTGTGAGAACCTGAGAAAATCCCTCTGCTAGCAGCTTTTCAGCATCCACACCCAAAGATCTAGAGGACCTTCTCCACATGGTTTGTTGCTGGTGATGTGTCTTCTTGGTTGCCATTCTTACACTGAATGGGAGCATCTGTAGCTCTTGTAGGTGTCTGGGGTTCGGCTGGGATAGGGTTAATTTTCCACCAGCATCAGGGAGGGGCCACAGCCGGGATGAACAAGGGAACTAGCCAATGGGATAGTCGATAGCATCCTGACGTCATGTGGGCTATATAAGGGAAGGGCTGGGCTGGGGGGGATGTTTATCAGTCGGCGGCTGCAGCGTGCCCAGGGTGGGTCGAGATGTCTGGGCTGCCGGCGGTGAAGCCTCGAGGTTTGGAGTACTTGCTTGAGCTATTATTTCATTAGCAGTATTCTCGTTACTGTTGCTGCTTCTCTCTTTAACTGCCTTTATCTCAGCCCATGGGATTTTGCCCTTTTGAGTCTCCTTCCCATCCCCTGGAGTGGGGGCTGTGGGGGGTTGCAGCAGTGGACCAGCAGCTAAGTGGTGTTTCGTTGCCAGCAGGAGTTACGGAGGAACTGACACATGGTGGTGGGGAAAAGGGTGTGAAATCACTGCTCGAGTGCCTGAGATGTTTATATGTACCCAAAGAGTGCTCAAGCTGCAGGTGGGGAAAACTGCCTCCAGGTTTGTCAGTGGTGTGAGAAAATATGATCGTCTGCCTTTTACAGTGACCTAGGACCCGTGAGTGTGTGGTGTTCTGCACCCACCACCTTGGTGGGATCTGCAGCACTTGGACCTTGGTAACTTTGAAGAACAAAAACTTATCCCTGAAACCCTTAGTCACAAAAGAGATGAAATAAGCAGGAGTGTTTCTGTTTGACTTAGTTGGAGGTGGCAGTGGAAGGTGGATATGTTCTTCCAGTCCTTCTGAAATCGTTTCATAGGAAGAACTTTATTTGCCACCAGGACTTCCTTCCTCCCTCCATCTCAGTTTCGGTGTGTCAGCATCTCTGTGCAAATCCCAGCTCAGAAACAACCTTCATACTTGTCACACAGTTTTTATTTCATCATAATCATGTTTTATGCAGTACTTCCTACACACCTGTGATTAGGGTGATGTGTGGTGTGTTCCAGGCACTGGGAGGGGATCCCCCTCCTTCTGGCTGCTGGACAGGAGTTTTCATGGGTCTCCCTGAAGCCGTGTTTTGTAACTCTGCACTTCAGTAGCCTGTGTGCAGGTCAGATAAACATGCTGGTGGGTCAGAAGCAGCAAAGGCCCCTCTGGGAGCTGGTTGGATGAAGCAAAGCAGGGTAAACCTGGAATGATGGTAATTCATGCTTGCCGTTACTGGTTTTGGGCTGTTTGAAGAGGAGTCGGGTGGCAAAACTCTGTCCAAGAGTAATTTTAGAAAGATTTTTACTTTCGGCTGTGGCAGTGGCAAGCTCCGAGGATATGACATCTTGCCTGATACAGGGAACTACAGCCGCAGCTTCTCATTCATTCACAGAGCCTTATCTAGCTTGTGTTTAGCTGAAGGCATCAAGATACTTCTGAAAAGAGAGTGGTGTCATTTCCATGCTTCAGTGAGGGAAATTGAAGCAGCAAGAGAGGAAGTGATGGATTCAAGGCCACCTAAAGACCAGTTGCAACTTGACCATTAGGTGCACATACTCTTCACAGCAATGCCCCCAGTAGCTTCGTGTAGCAAACCCCAGCACTCCTCCCTGCGCAGAGAGCGGGGCAGGGAGCTGAGCTTGTCAGAGGAGTTCTTGCAGAGAGGGAGAGGCGGGTTCCCTTGGGGTTGAATACAGAAAATACCCTGACAATGAGCAGTAGGTGCTGCTGCACAGGCATGTCAGAGGAAAGTCTGTGGCAAATACATTGCAGAAATTGTTTTGGAACGTTTCATTGGAGTGAAGATACGGCCTCAAAATAGTGTCAGGAGCAGAGGAACTGTAGAGATATGCTGGGGATCTGCCAGCTGTCTGCATTAAAGAGGAGAGTGATAGATTAGGATGGAACGTGAGTGCATTTACTCCTTCATGTTTCCCCAAATATCTTTAAAAAGCATCCGGTGGGAGAGGACACTGTTTCCCAGCAATGGGTGCTTTTCATGACTTCATTAAGGTGAGGCAGAGTTGTAGGAGAGCACAACAGAAATGTTGTTACCCATGGGGCTCCATTGTCTCTGCTGGGCATTGGAAGGTGGATGGAAGATAGTGGATGGGAGATGGGACCTTTGGACTATATAGAGCTTGACGAAGCAGGTGAATCCTGGAGACTTGTGGAAATTTCTGACCCCTTTCCTGATTGCTCAAGTGGGATCAAGACATGCTGTGGATATGGGTGAGGGGAAGGACTGTACAGCTACCCAATAGCCCAGCCTTTGGCACACCAGAGCCCTTCCTCTGATGGGATGATGTGTCTGGAGGAAAGAGAGGGCTTTAGGGGTTGCAGTCCCCCAGGCTCCCTCCTACAAGTTCTTGCTGAACGCTCCCCTTGCGCACAAACACTGTCCGCGTTGGCAGTGTGAGGCTGCAGCTGCCATGGAAGATCTCGGCAAATCTCAGAGTAAGGGGGTGGGGAGGAGGAAAAAAAAAATGAATGCAGCAATCTAGGAATTAGAAGAGCCCTCTGTCATGTATGGGTTATTTTGAAAGGGTGGCATTGCTGTTTTCCCAGGCAACAGCAGGCTGCGAGGCAACTTGGGTGGGCAGGTGACCAGGGGGGAAGCGGAGAGCTACCAGCTTCAGCCAAGATGGTGAAGATGGTATTTACAATAAACAGAAAGCTATAAGAGGAGGGAGGGACTGTGGAGAGGGAGCTGGGGAGATCTCCATGGAGACACTTAACCTGCTGCAGTGAGTGCCCTCGGGGATTGGCACTGACCAGGTCCTTAGGAAGAAAAGCGGCTGGCCCTGCAGGATCCTCGCTGCGCGCACTGCCTGCAGCGAGGAGGAGCCTTCCAGGCCTGCTATTCAGAACACAAGAAAAATGGCATTGAAACAACATTAAGGTTGGGACCCAAGCCATAGAGAGCCAAGAAATTCAAAAAGTGCAGGCCAGCTGTTTGCTCTCAGCAAGGGGCCCAAAGCCTTGGGAGAAGGGGGAATGGGCAGAGGAGGGGGAAGCCGCTGCCTTTGGCTGGGCTGGCAGTGTGGTGGCTTTCCTTCTCTTCGAGGGTGGCAGAAAGTGTCCTCCGCCTCTATACTTTTATTCTTTTGGAGCGATACTTGAGAGTGAGAGATGTGAGAATAGAGAAAAAGATTTTGCTGGAGGATGAAGGACTAGATGATGATGTTGTTCACCCCGGGGAGGGGACAGCACCTGTTCCTCTGCCTGGGGATATGGGCAAGATCAATGCCTGCTCCCTACCTGCTCTGGGCACTGCGGGGAGGCCTGGGCTAGTATCTGTGACTGAGCTATGATGGCTTTGCTTTATGGCACTGAAGTGAAAATTCCTGTCTCCCTTCCTTTCCAGCCTGGGGAAAGTGAGGGTGTGAGCCCTGGTGTGCACTTCACCCGTACATAGTTTGGGTTCATCCTCTGTCATTGTCGTGCCCAACTATCCTGTAGTTGTGCCCTGTGAAGGGGAGAGGGGTCTGAAGCTGTGGTTGCTCAAGGGCAAGACTCAGGCTGTTTACTTTAGGGTCTCAGAGGGTATCTGCACAGTGACAGGAGCAGACTCTTGACCCCAAGCTTACTCTCAGCCCGAGTACTGCAGATAGACTCATCATCCTTGGGTTCAGATATTCACCCCCACTTTTCCTGAGGAAAGTGGGGGATGCTACCAGCTACTCCTCCTTTCCGAGCTGCAGTGCTCTCTCAGCCGAAGCCCAAGAGTCACAGCATTAGAAGCAGATGAGACACAGAGCAGCTGTATTTGATAAGCTGTGGTGCTTGTCTGGCAAGTGCACATCCGAGCTGTGCTGCATTAGCATTTGGGGCCATCCTGCTTGGAGAAGGAAGAGACTGAGGGATGCAAGGTTGCAGTTTCCATTTGAACCGGTGCAGGAGGGTGAAGGGAAATGACAGTGTGTGTCCAGCCCTTTTACCTTCTTTTCCTAGAGCTGGAGTGTCAGCAATGCATATGATGAAGTGATGGTATGGGTTGCCTTCATGTGCCAAATACTGCGTCACACGGAGATGGAAACCACCGAATCCACCTAGCATAAACAAAGGAAATGGGGAAGGGATTTACTGTAAAATTAATAAAAATGTGACCCATCTCAAAAGGGAAATGCACAGGCCACACTTCATGATTTGGGACGGGTCAACAAGACAGGAGGAGTAGGCTGGAGGGCATGGTTTTCTCTGGCCTTCAGCTGGTCTCACCCAGCGCAGTCCTGCTCTGGGGTCTCTCTTCACAGGAATAGTGTAACAAGCCCAGGAGGACAGCCCTGAGGGTGTCATTGGGCTCTGCCTTTGTAAGTGAAGGACATGCTGCTTTTCCCTCAAGATGCAGGGGTTTTTTTTTAACCATTTCAGTGACCTCTTGTTATGAGTAAAAGGGAGCCCCAGGAACTCTCATGGCCTTTCTCACAGGGCACTGCTCATGGAGAAATCACCTCTGTGGTGTCAGTCTTGCTTGCCTTCCTCCTGGGAACACGGTGCAAGGGAGCTGCTCTGGGAGCACACTCTTGTTATGTGGGGATGCGAGAGCCAAGGGAGTGACTGGATGGTGAAACCGGCCAACCAGAGTAGGAGTCATTTCCCTTTTCCCATGTTCCACGCAGGAAGTGGTGAGGTGTCAGCAGGTTGCATGAGGTTAAACAGTCACATCTGAAGTGTTCCTCTGCCATGGCATGTCTAAACCTCTGCAGCCCTGTGCCTTGCCTGTTGCCAATAGGGATGTGACGAAAAGCAAAATACATGGAGGAAAAGAAGTAAAAGTTACAAGGGAGCTGCAGGGACAGATACCACCTGACTCTCCTCTTTCAACCACCAATTTATTTCTCCTGAATCAGGAAAACATTCTCCAGATTTATTCCAGCAAAATAAGGGAAGTGAGGCCATGAGATAGACAATTAAAATAATAATAATTTGTATAGTTTGCTGTCAGCTTGGATGAATGATGTGTAAGTATAGACTGGACTGTTGGTAAGGTTGCAAAGAGTGTGTTGGAATGGGTGATGGAGCTTAATGGTTCCTCCTGCCCTCTGACAGGCAATGTATGGGACAGTTTCAGAAGGAGAAAGGTGTTGGTGTCATTTAAAACTGCTCTTGTGGAAATATTAAAAACTAGTATTCAAGGGAGTATTAAAGGGCTGAGACTAAACCACTTTGCCTCAAGATATTTTCTGTCTGTAGTGTATATAATTCTTGGTAGCAGGAGGTAATTGAAAGATTAGACATTTGTTTTAATGTGCATAAAGAGATAAAGATCAAGGAAGAATGGGGAATAATACTCAGACCAGCCATTTATATCCCTTTTGTGCTTTTCACAGGAGATTCTGGCTTTTCATCATCCTTCTCTTTTCATTTCTCTTCCTCTCACTTTCCAGATTCTGCCCCAAAACCCAGGTCTTTTTGTTGCATTGGTAATGCCTGCAGCTAGAAGACAATCAGATCTCACCCTTCAAGGCATTCTCTGGCCAGAAGAAAATTGCTTCCCCACACCAGCCATCACACAGCAACAGAGTCCACAGAGTACTCCCCTGGGGAGTTTTCCTCTGAGTTCCAGGTCTGTCAGGCATGGGACACCAGTGCTAGATGGTCTGAAGAGAAGTAGCAGTGGGAGCTGCCCTCAGGAATAGAATGGCTTTTGGAGGGCATTAGTCTTGACAGTACTGTTATGTAGCCCAGATGTCCCCTGATTTTCAAATACTATCTTTGAAATCTCCAACACATCTTCATTCTTACCACCATGACAGTCCTCTAGGCTCTTCCCTTTTGGGTTAGTATGAAGAAAAGCTCCATAGTGGAGACATAGAGGGATGAAAGAATGGCCAGATTTTAATGGATAGACTTCTGTGAGCAGATCCAAAGCAAGAGCAGTAGGCCACTGATTTGGTGGAAGGGCATGACTTGGGAGATGTAATCAGCAATTACCTGAGTTACTGATTTGCACTTCTCCATGAGGAGTTACTTTTCTGAGCTCTGTCATTGCATATAACCTTTTAAAGTGACAAAGTTATGTAAACTAAACGATTAACAGACCGAAGAATTTTTACATTATTTTCAACATGATGTTTCTTTTATGAAGCAATGCCAGCTACTAACTCAGGCACAGCTTCTGAAAATGCTGGATAAATGCCTGCTCTTACTGGTTTTCTACACAGCTGGAAAAAATTCCTTGAGTGGAAAAGTCCCTGGGCAGACAGCATGTATCAGAAAAGATCCTCTGCGGATGCCATATGAGCATGCACATCTTCAGAGCCTTTCCCAGAAGCAGGCAAGGGGAAGGTGCATCTATGGGGGATCTGACTCTGCAGAGCTTGCCCAGATGTCTTCAGAATATGATGGGGCAGAGTCAAGCTGGCCTTTGCTGAAAACAGGAGGTGCTTACAAGTGGGCAGGCATTGTGTTCATGGGGGATCTTCCACTGAATGCATGCCTTCTCCTGAAGGATGTCTCCTTTGGTGCTTTGGAGGCAACCTCCCCCTCTATCCAAAGGGGGTCTCTGCAGCCATGTGAGGTCATACTGTAGTCCCCTGGGATCATAGAATCGTAGAATTGTCAGGGTTGGAAGGGACCTTAAAGATCATCTGATTCCAACACCCCTGCCAATGGCAGGGACACCTCCCACTAGAGCAGGTTGCTCAGAGCCCCATCCAGCCTGGGCTTAAAAACTATGCTGGGACTTAGCTCATGCTGGGACTTTGCTCTCCAGCAGGCTTGGCTCTGCAGACTGTCCCGCATCTCTGTGGGGAAGGTGGCACCACAGATGTGTGCTTGCTGCGTGCATTGCAGAAAGGTGAGCAGGTCTTGGGGTCACCATGCCTGCTCTGAGTTGTGGGACAACTGGGGCCTTCAGGTTGATATGCTTTGGACTGGGAGACAGGGACATCTTCCGTGACTCTGCCTTGGGCAACAAGGGAGATGCAATAAGTGTCCTGCCCTGGGAGGTGCTGATTTGGGACTGCCCGTGCTCAAGCCTAGGGAATTGCTCCCACCAGGCAGAATAACTCACACAGACCCTCTTTTTAATTTAAATTTTATTTCTTCCTCTCTCTCTTCTCTTCCCCTCTTCTCCACTCTTGTCTTTATTTTCAGGGTCCTCACAGAAACCAGAAATAGTTTTGTTGAAGCATTATGGTAGCTCCCTGACCCAAAGAGGCTTTTAGCAAAATCTGCTTTAGTAGTTCAAAATAAACCCATTGCTTCTGAGTCACGGGGGAATAGATGGGAGAAGCTATCTTTAGTAGTCCTAATGTATTGTAGTCTTGTAGTGGTTTTGCTCATTTAAATGAAATTTGGCATGAAATATGATTTCTTCGCATACTGTGGAAAAAATGGACACTAGGATTCTTTTTCAGTACAGAGAACCTTAGATTAATTGACCAAAAATTACTGCTTGCACATAATCTTTTATTTCCAGACCATCGTATTTTCTAAAAATATATGCAGGGCCCTGTGACAAATTGTAATGGCTCCAGACTAGCTCTTGTAATGAAGCTGAGGTGGTCTGTTGAGTAAAGCAGCTATTTCATCAGCCTGTATTTATAAGAAAGTACACTGTAGTATGATAAATTCACCATCTGGTCACTTACTGCTCTACACATCTGTATTGTATTCTCGATCTGGACTCTGATGGTGTGATTCATCCCTTTTTAATTTTGAAGATGGGTGTTTAGTCTAAGTCAGTTGTCCATACTTCCTGGTAGACCACGGAGGTGTCTTCAAATAGAGTTTAACCTCTCCCCACCTTGCTAACCCCATTTATCTTCAGATGGGATGAATGGTCCTTTGGAAATACCTCTCTTTCTCCCTCCATTGACTTTAGAGAGTGTGAAGATGACTGGCCTAGACCAAATGACAATGTAGTAAAATGGGCTTGGGCTGTATTGACATCTTCTCTGGTTCTGTGTGCAGTGAATATGAATATGTGAGTACAAAACGTGTCTGTTAATAGCTGCAGAGAAGGATGCTTTAAATCACCCAGCCAGGTTCAGACTGTCAAAAACTGAAAGCCTATAGCTAGCAACTTAAAGATTTTATTTAGATATTAAAATAAGAGCCTGCCTCTTGGAAGTCAGTGGAAAGGTTCTCACTAGTTTCTGGCTGGGGTTGCCCCCAAGAGTTCAGCTGCTAGTGGAGGGGGTTGCCTGAATAAGAATTGTGGACCAAGGAGTCTGGATTTGTCCCCATTGTAGAGTAATTTCCTGGCAGTTTTCCTTTCGTTGTGTCTCTCACAACGCTGACTATCTCCTCAATTTTCTATATTTACTTTCCTTCCCTCCTTTTGTAGAGCGCATTGTACAAGGCCCTGGCTATGACAATGTCCTTTTGTCTCAGGAAATGCTCAGAACATCATACCAGAGCAGTTGCTTTTCACTGTGCTGAGGTCATTTTGAGAGTAAGGTTTTGCAACACATGCAAGGTTTGTTTTGCCTGGGGACGAGCGGTCAAGTGTGGGAGCTCCAGCCAGATATGGCGCACAGGGAAATGCTGGTGAAACCTGTGCAGCACTAAAGTCTCCTCAGCAGGAGGAGTGAGCAGAGTCCCTCAAGAAGCAGGTGCAGTCCATGCATTCCCCAGGAACATGTGGGAAGGAAAACCAGATTACCCGGAAAGCACGCAGCACAGGCAGCTTGTGCTCTACAGGCAATCATGGTTGTGTCCACTAGGAAACAATTGTCTCAGTAAAATACAATGTTTTTCTTAAGATACGTCTGAGTTTGATTTTTGCCTTCTGTTATCAGTGGCCATTTAAACAAAATTACTTGGAAATATCCTTGTTCTTTAAAACCACAGAGCTCCTGTCTGTCTGTGAATGCCAGAAGGAGAAACTGGGTGATGGAGCTGCCATTGGACATTTGCTGCCTCTGAGCATGGGGCGCTGTCATAGGAGAAAGAGACAGTGGCAAGTTATGGGAGACTTCTCTGAGCAAATTAAAAGCCATTTCTCTTAGAAATCCCACTGGAACTGCCTCAATCAGGAAGACCTTTGGCAAGTCCTTTACAGGCTCTGGTTGGTGCTGGCTGAGAGTGCCCCAGGGAGCAGGAGGCTCTGCTGTGGGCTCTGGGGGTGTCAGTCCTGCCCTACAGAATTAGGTAAGAAAGAACCCTGCCAGTAAAAGCAAGAATATGAACACTGAGTCTATGAGGAAAGCAGCTGGGAATCTTGTGTTTTGTGTTTAGAAATGTTATCTTAAGACAAAAGTAATAGGGGAAATAATGCCTGGCCATAACAGAGGTTACTGAGCACATAATGAAAGGTTTCTGTCCTCTGTGGGGCATTTGTGGGAAAGCCCCACCTGTCTGTGAACTCTGCTTTTCTCTGTGCATTTGTTCTGCCCATGCTGGCTGCTCAGCTCCTCACTCTATTAGTACCATCTTTCAGAGCTATTTAAATAAGCCAATAAATAACACAGGGCATTCAAAACACAGAATTTGCTCTGGTGGTGACTCTTACCCAGCCCGCAGTTTCCATGAAAGGAAAGTTCTGGTTTTCTCAAACTGGTGGTTGTCCTGTGAAGCATCATGCAAGTAGAGATCCTGAATAAAAAATGTGGTTTTCCCAACAATGAACAAGACATACCTATGAATAGATCAAACTGGAGGTCTGTGAGCACATACTAAGACTTGACTAGGCTGAATGGTCCATTTAATGAGACTTACTAGAGAGTAACACGTTAACTCCTGCCAGTGAGGCAGGCAGAAGCTGTTCTGCCTTGTTTCAGCAATCTAAAACATTCCATCTGCAGTTCTGCATACTCTTCAAAATTTGGCCCATAGCCTTTATCTTATCCTGTCTGCCCGTCTTTGCAGTTCAAATGCACAGAACCTGGATTCCTACCGAAGGAAATGCATCCCACGAGCCACCCCAGGGGTTGTGGCCATGGGGGATGGCACAGAGATGCCAGCGATGCCTAATGCAGGGCTTTGACTGGCAGAACCCATCCCTTCCAACTTCTATCTAAAATAAGTATATTATTATGATGAAGCTGAACAAACACAAAATCAGCTTCTGGTGCAGCTAAGCCAAAAACAAGCCAACCCCAATTTAGAGAAACCAAGAGGTGAAGGTATGGCCTTATTTGTCTCTGGGTTTGTCATCTGGATCAGAGAACTGAGCTGCAATGTAGCTTCCCTATGAGAAACTGTGCCTTCCTTGGCACCCCAACACCAGCAAAGCAAGCAATGCTTTGCATTTGTTGCCGAATCCTATTGCACCATAGTTTATTCTTGTCACTGTGAAAGCCCAGGCCTTCTCTGTACCTCTGCAGTGCTTCTGCTAACAAAGGCACCAGCGCTGCTGTGCCTGCCCTCCAGGAGCTTAGCATCCTGACATCTCCTTTCTTCTGAGCAGGGCTCAATGTGCTGATGTAATGAAAATGCAGCTGTTTGCTGTGGGGAGGCCGGGGGGCTCTCAACTGTAGCTTTTCCTGCACAGATGCACAGTGCTCCAGAAAAGCCAAGTGCAGGTGCTGTCTTGGTTGTTCATCACTGAGAACCCCTTGGTGCGGGTGGGGGTGACTGGTCAAGGCCACACACTGGAAGAAGACCAGCTCACTTTTCCCATATCTCACTTCTTAGGGAATCCAGTTAAAACTTGAAATATTTCCATCAATAACCATTCCGGAAAGGTTGTAACTTTCCAGATAGGCCAAGGAAGTTTGTAGATTGCTCTGATAGAAAAGGTCATGAGGACAGACCAAAAAAAACAAATCTGCATTTGTCGCATATGGTTCACACACAACAAAGCTGATTTGCATGCATCTGTGGGGTGAAGTGAGATTCCCGCACATCCTGATCAGTGCCTCGGCCAACCCTTGGAGTGTTCCTTTAAACAGCTTTCTGAATTTCCCAGAGGCACTGTCTGAAACCAGCACTTCAGTGTGTGACCTCTGCAAGTTATGGTAGCATTAGGCACTGGGCCACTCTGATTCAAGTTCTGCGAAACCTCAGACCATTTCTAAACTTCCATATTGATATATTTCCTGGTTCCAGTGGTGCGTAAAAGAAACAAACCCCAGAAAGCCCCGCTCTGGATTTTCCCTTGCTTTCTTGTGAGTCTTAAATCTGTCACATTACTTGTTAGTAGCACCCCTGCTATCATACAGGTTCTGTTACTTATCCAGGAAGAGCTGCCCACCTTTCACTTGCTGATGGACTCAAAGCCCAGGAGGCAGTAGCTGAAGACAAGCTTCATCATACTTCCTTTGCGGGGGTTCCATTGCAGTGATTTTTTTTTTTTCCCCTCACTGTCTGTACATGGCAGGAGTTGGTCATGTTACATTTTGCCCCAATTCAGTTTCCTGAGGTGCCTCTTCATTGGTTTTATATTGAAGAAGGACTGTTCTTATCCTTGCCCCCACCCTGTTCCTTTGCAGGTATATTGCATCACTGTGCCTGCACAAAGCATCTCTGATGCCAATGAGCTCACTCAAAGGAAGGCTTCTCCAGGCAAGGGATCCTTTGGGAATGTGTGCCCGCTCATATGTGGGCTTGCATAATTCATCCATTTAAGTCTTTCAGACATTAGTGCCACATCTTTAGCCATATCTCCTTCCTTTGCACCTCCAGGTCCTTCTCAACAACTTCAGGTCTTAGCTTTTCTGTGGTGCCCCTAGTGGAAGGGGTTCATCGAAGGTCTTCCATGGCATATATGAATTCCAGTGTGATGAATAAAGACCTTGCTAACTGCATCCTTACCTGCTTGGCACTGATGACTGCCAAGCCTAAGTAGGTGGATGAAGAAGTTGAAACAGCACAGCCTGAAGCTCAGAGAGGGTTAATGCAGCTGTACATGGCTGGCAAAGGAATATGGTAGCAGAAAGAGCCACAACAGTGACATATTTATGCATGGGGGACGGATAGGAATGGAGAGGCCATGCTGGGGCTGAGGCCAACATGCCTTTGCTACCACCTTGTCTTCCCTACAAAGTCAGACCTTGCCACAGCTTTCAAAACAATTGCTGTTTAGTGACTTGAGCTCTCTGCAAATGAGGAGGTGGGGAATGGGGAAGCAAACAAGTCCTTTCTTACCCTTTGTACCTCTCTTTGACCTCCTTCATCACCTTTCTCCTGAGCCTCTCCCTCCTCTTCAGGAATATCTCATCACAGGCTACGTGTGCTGTGTGAGATGTGCCACAGCCACCACCAGCATCCTCTGGGCACTGGCTCGTTGCAGCTCAGTGTCAGGTGGAAGCAAATATCCCTGGGAAGTACACAGGGTGGGTGGCTGGCAGAGGGAATAGTGCAAAAGACAGATGTTGTTTGCATACAGTGGAGCCTCTGGAGGCCAAGCGTCCTGTGAGCACTGAGGACGTCTTGTCCTCTCCTGTCCGCCAAGCTCCCCATGGGACACGGCACCTCGTCCTCAGTTCAGGGACTTCCCTATGTCAGGTCTGAGGCCAGCAGCTCTCTTGTTCCCTCTGTTCTTTACCTGCTTTGCTGCATAATGCCATTGCTGAAGAGCTTTTCACTTTGTTTTGGGAGTAAATAGAAAAGTATTAAAGGTTTGGAGAAGTTTCTATGGCTTTTAACTGCCCCATTCCAAAATGAAAACAAACTATGAGAACCATCTCAGTAGATCTGTTTTTGTTAAAAATTGCCTTTGACCAGTGTCCAAAGCAGAAACCCACAAAGAGAACAATTCAGCTGTAGAAATGAGGGGATGCAGAGGGCTAGGGTAGTCCTGAGCATTTGATTTGTGGTTATTGCCCAAGCACACTTACAGGGTCTCACAGTTTACCAGGCAATCCCAGCTGCAGAGCACCAGATCCCTGCTGTCTGGGAGACATGCAGGTCCTTCTGCCTTGCTCTGGATGTGTCTCGCTGGGTCTGAGCCACGTGCCAGAGCAGACCTGTTTGGTGCATGGGTATTGCAACAGGATGGGCTTTCTCTGCATGAATCTAAGCTGCAGTAGGAACTGAGCTGGAATTTCTCCCTGATTTTTCCCAGCCTGCCACTGAGCCCCAGTTGCTCCCAACAGACATCGGTGCCTTGGAGTCACAGTCATGGGGAGCTAGTTGTACATTTCTTTCTAAGTGTTTTCTCCCAAAGTGTCTGATATTTGCTACATAAGTTGTCTGTGGTGCTCAGTTGCTTTCATCGCATGGTGGTGTTTCTGTTCCCTAACTGGAGGAGCAAGCCAGACTTTTCAGCAGGACTTCCCAGGTTTTCAAACCTAGAAATTGGTTTCCATGAAGGTTTACATCCATGGTTTCAGTGCTGGGAAGGCTTTCACTAGCAGGACTCGATCACACGACTCTTTCCAAACTCTGCAGGGGCTCAATGCCAAATAAAACAAACCAAAACATGCCCCAAATCCCTTTTTTTCACATCCAGTTAGGAAAAGTGAGATGTGCTACGACCTATGGCCTTTCAGTGTGATTCCTCTAGAGCAGACAGGGAGTTTGTCCCCACCCCAGCTCCCCCAACTGCTGGTTCTTCTCCCCCGGCTCTGCTGTTCCCTCCTGTGACACAAGGCTCCCCCTTTTCCTCTCGCTCCACCACCCAGCCTTCCCACCCCGAAAGGTCAGGCGCTCTGAAAGCAGGTGTCTCATGCGCTCAGAGGGAGCGCGGCAGCGCGGGGCCACGACAGACAGGAAGCCTTTTACTCTAATTAGTCTTTGCAGTAGTTTGGCATTTCTCCTCGGAGCGGTTTCTCCACTGATGAGGAGCACGTATCCAGCTCTTCCTTCTCACCTCGCACGTCCGAGCCTCCCGTCGTCTCCCGCTGGGATGCAGGGGTTCAGCCATGGATCACGTTGCTCGGAGGAAGCAGGCAGGGGATATGTGAGGAGATAAACACTGTTTTCTGACACCGGGAGGGATTTCTTTCAACTCGGCCACATTCATGAACTGAACCTGGATCTTTTTTGCTACCTGCTCCCCCTCGCCTCCTCCCGCCCGGGCCAGACTCAACGGGCTTTTGTCTGCTTAATCAGTACAACTCCTTCCAGGACTTCCTGGGGGCTCTTTGGCTGCTGGGTTATGAAGACCCATGAGTTCATTGTTTAAATTAAGTTCTTCTATATGGAAACACCACTGGTTTCCCATATGGTCTTGGCAAAGCCACCATCCGCTCCCCACCTAAATTAAATTTCACTAATTGAATTAGTTACCATTTTATCAGCTGCCGCTTTGCAGTAGTTTGTGAACCCCCAGAGGCCCAGGCCACGCGCAGTCAAGAGCTTCCCCACCTCACTCTCTCATTTATCATCATGACAACACGCAGCGCTGGGAGAAGCAGGGGGGTGGAGAGTACTCTGCCCTTCCCAAGCATCCCAGCCATCTCCGAGCATCCTAATGATTGACCTCTGTGAGCGAAGCAGCCCTGCGCTGACCCCAGGCTGCTGAAAGGAAGCATTCTGCCCTTTGTAAAAATCCCCTTGCGATGCTGGCGGGGGCCGGGCTGAATGCAGGAGTGTCAGAAGGGAAGCCCCGCGTGCGGGCAGCGGTGCCCTGGGACATTGCAGCTTCCATATGCCAAGGGACTAATAGCACTAGCCCTGGGCTCAGGGGACAATGCTGCCCCACCAGCGAGAAAGGGAGAGGGGGACACGTGGAAGGGGACAGCCTGAAATGGGTCTGCCAGCATCTGGCAGTGGAGCGTGAAGCGTGTCACCTGCTCCAGCCCCTGCCTTCCCTTGGCAGACACCAGGGGCTTAGCTATTGTTGTGTCCCGGTGGGATGCTGGGGTTGCTGTGCCGGGGTGGGTGGTGGGCGCCCAGCACTGCCATGGGTGCTTCTGCCTGCTGGACTGTGGCCAGCTGCTCAGGGCTGTGGCTCTCCACAGGTGCTGGCGACTGCTTGGGAAGCGTTGGCTCTCATCTTACAGCTTTTGAGGGGGCTTGGGAAGGGGGAGAGGTGTGTAGAAGTATCATCACCCCTAACCTGCTGTTGCTGCACCGTCATCTCCTCTTTGTGGCGGAGGAGAGGGATGTACAGAAGCATCAATCAGACTGGGAATGTAACCTTCTGGATTAAAACCATGAGGAAATTCTTTCTAGGAACACATCAGCACTGCCTAATGCTTAGTGGTGTGGGAATCCCTCTGTGATGGAAACCAGGGTTGGTAAGGCCAACAGGGCTGTGTGGTCTTAGCAGGCTGAGCTTGTCAACCATGGTTTGTCTCTAGACCTCTAATTCAGATGCTAGCAGACCTGATGTTGCTTTGCAGATGAGGCAGAGACCCGCTGGTAGTGATGATCATGTTAGCTATCTGCAGGATGCACCTGAATAAGAGCCACTGGCTCCAGTAGCCAAACTCCACTGCTTCCAAAATACCCTGTCAGAAAGTGATCTGTTTTCCTCTGTGGACCTGTGATGCAGAAAGTATGTATATGCCCATGAAGGGAAGAGAAGCCAAACTTGAGAACGAAGCTGCTAGTCCAGTGTTGAACAGGGCTGGCACCTTTCTGCCCACAGCCACCCGCCCAGTTGCCTTTCTGGGGCATGTACTTGCAAAGAAAAACAACAACAAAAAAAAAGCCTGTTAAAAAATGATCAAAGCTGAATGTGCATTTCACCGAAGTCTGGCTAACACCCAACATATCATATGTCCTTGATAAAATGCCGACTCCTTTCAGAAGCCCTGCAAGAGTGTTTGAATATCTGAGAAAGAACAGTCCTGGGAGTACTTGACAGTCTTTTGGGCTCAGCAAAGGGTTGGCGCTTCATTTTTAGTATCAGTCACCAATTTATGCTCCCTGACCAATTTTAACATTTCCTCGTAAATCATACAAAAAAATACATACAGAGGTCACAGTAGCAAATCAGTCAGAAAATGTTCAAAACAGATTTCTTGGATAGGAAGTGGGATTTCTCTGAGCTGATTATTGGTTCTGAGTCATGCTGCAGGTTTTCACCTGGCTTTCTCCTATGACATATCTATTCACTCCCATTTCTCCCTCTGCAAGCAGACTTCAGCAAAGATCAGGTATAGGTTTTCAAACCAGACCATGACTGCATTAGTGAGGTTGTGAGATGATGGAACAGAAGCTGTGAGAATGTGTGAAAAGTCCAGCACTCATCAAAACACTACAAAAGCAGAAGGGCTGAAACCTCACCATGGACCAGAGGTTTGGATTTACCAGAGTGGTGGGGATGGCAGTATGGAAGTGTCCCAGCTGGTGAGGGATTTGGGGCAGCATTTGCAGCACCATTATGGAGAGGATGGTGTTGGGCCAGTGGTGAGAGCAGGGAGGTAAGGTGGAGGAAACAGGCAGCTGGGCAGGGACATCTGTCTGTGGGGTGCTGAGCAGGGATGGTTGGGACATGAGGCACTAAGAGGTGTGGGATGTGTACTCTGGGTGATACTGGTGTGTTTAATCAGGTTGCCTCACAAGACTTTGTTGTGAGCTAGAGATGGAGATGGCCTGTGCGTCTCTCATCTCCATCACCTTCTAGTGCATAATATGCAACAGGTTTAAATGTGACTGAACTTACGTGCAGTCTCTGGACACCCCAGATGCATGTGTAGGCCTGTACTGCACCTCTGCTCTGCCCCTGTCCATGTAGAGCTGGTGTTGAGCAGTCCCCCAGATGTTTACTTTGCTTTTGGAAGACAATGAAAATTTACCCCAGAGCTTTACCTCATCACTGCTGGGACACTTGTGGGTAGCAATGTTTCCAGCACTGTTCTGATTCTTCCTTTGGCTTGCTTCTCCTGTACCAAAGGCAGCTGGCTTTGCAGCAGTGTTATTTTTTACCCAATTTCATTTGAATCCATTGCCTCCAGAATGTCTGTGAAAACTCCATTCACATCTTCTTCTGAATTTTCACAAGCCAAAATGTTAGTCATCAAAACTTCCTCTCCTCCATGCTTAACAAAAGCTCTCCTTTTCTGTGCAGGAGGCCTGAGGAGCCAGGGGCTCTGCATGGGATCACATGCCCTCTCCATGTGGTGCTGGCTGCGGGGCACCTCCAGGAGAGAGGACGGACTTGCCAGGATCCATCCACTAGCTCCATCTAGTGAGAAGACTACTGAGACATCTGTCAGCAAGGGGATGTGGGGCTAGGCTCCCCAGCCTTCCCAGGGCTCATAACAGGTTTACCCTGGTTTCTCCAGGTCCCCAGGTGGATTGTGCTGGAGGATGCAAGGCTGGCTGGAAACCTGTGGGCAGACAGTCCCTGGGGGTGGGTGGTGGCAGGAGGTGGAGAGGAGGTGTGGAAGCACAACAAGGCATGGTGTGCTGGTCCCTTGGGGTCCATGACTTCGCCAGACTGAGGAGTGAGCTGGAGTATCTCCTGATGGGCTGAGGGCTGGAGTGCTCTTTCCAGACCTCTTCTCCCAGGACAGTGCATTTACAGTGTGGATGCAGAGTGAATCTGGTCTTTACACTGGGGTTGAATCTCCTTTAAACTGGCAATGTCTTTCTGCTTCTTGGTACCACTGTTTTATGGCCATCAACATCAACCACTGTCTGTGAGACACAGATGCCAGCACTAGGAAGTTCATCCTTCCCCTGGACTGGTTTTTGAGGACAGAGATAACTGTGGTAAGCCTAAGTCTACATCATCATGCTTTAGCATGAGTCTTTTCAGGTTTACGCAGGTTGAACAGAGTCCTAATCCTTTTATAGCAGGCACAACAGGTCACCACACCATCACTGTATGGAGTTGCACCATTTCCTGTGCTTTGTGCTCTCCAGAGATGACACAGTCTTCCCTTTTCCACTACTGGCACTCATGGTTCACCCTTTGTCAAGCCATGTCCCACCCAACTCCCCCTCTTTCACTAAGCCTATTAGGAGGAAAGCTCTGAAACTGGTTTGTCTTTTCCCTCGGCTGCTGAGCCCTTTGGGTTCAACCATGTTTTTTTTCCAATCGGTAGCTGAAGTGTGTGAGTTCTATGGTGATCTAATCGATCATACTCATTTTAAATTCCGTAACAGCATGACAAATCTGAGGTTAAGATTTGAGACTGGGCATATTCTTGGCTGCTGCTATTGGACAGGATTAGTGGAAGTAGAGATTTATCTGGGATTTCCTTTGTTCACTCTGTAATGCTTTGCTTTAGCCAGAGGATTCCCTCAGTGACTGAGATAAAACTTACCTGTACGGTGTTTATTCCTGCTACCTCACTGACTGTTGAACTCATCACTTTCATGGAAATGGCATCTTGAAAGATGTTAATGTGTGAAAGATATTGGTACAATTATAGATTAACTTCTGGGTATGGTGACCTAATGCAACAATTTGTCAAGAAAAGGTCCATATTGTCCTTGTGATGTGCAAAACGGGAAATCAGGGTGCATCATGAGGGCACAGAGAGGATGCACTTCTCTGAACTTCAGTGATGTGAACCACAATGGTATTTTAGGTCTGGCTCTGCTAGCCATGCTTGGAGAGGCTGAAGGAGTCTGAAAAAAAATACAGATGGGTCAGATAAGAGCTAGAAGAATAAAAAATCTGCAGTATGAAAACCACACTTTTTTGTTTAACAAATATTATACTCCTTGAAAAAGGATAAGAAATTATTTTATCTTTGCGTGTAAAATCTAGATCAAAAAGAAGTATCTGATATCATTGTGTGGTTTTTTTTTTTTCCTCATTTAGCCAACAATACTAATACACTCTTCTGGCTGGAGGTGTAAGAATCTAAAGCTGGAATAAAGGTTACATTTTGAAGAATAAGCATAACAATCCCCTTCATTTGAGCAATCTGGGGAACTGCAGTGTTATTCATAGATTACATTCCTCTGCAATAGGGAAAGAATCATTAATCTCTCTTTTTTTTTTTTTTAAGAGCAACATTGTAGTAATTCCTAACTCCCTTCCAAGCAAAAGGAGATGATTTATGTGTGTTTGAAAATTGCTCCGTACTTGGTGCCTGCAACTACGGAGGATGAGACTGTGTGACTCAAGAGGTCTCTTCTGCTTCTCCATATTTTAGTTCATTCCCCCTCAAACAAAGGTATTGCATTGAACCCTTCAGCAGTTTGCAGATTAAACAGTGAAAGATTTTTTTACCTCTCAGGCTGTTACATAGCTTGGCAAAGAGGAAGCCTTGTGCAAAGCTGACCCGCAGCAGCTCCTCTTTCCTGTTCCCTTTGCTTGGAGCGTATACTTGGCACCATGTCATGAGTCAATGGAAAAAATGGCAAAAAGTCAGTTTTGTCTAACTAAATAAGGTTTTCCTGAAGGATGAAAACTGTGGGTTTATGTCCTGTCTCTGTGTCACTCAGGTGCTTCAACCTGGAAATTTCATTTTTCACTGTCACCCACCAGTTTTTAGCCTGCAGTGTCTCTCCTGCCTGGCTGCCCGCTAGAGATTTGAGGAAATGTGGCACATACCCTCACACCAAGAGAAGCATTGCAAGAATGGGAAGATTCCAGGAATAGAAAATGTGGTATTACTCAATAAACATTAAATAACAAACACTCCCTCAAGCCATAGAAGAAAAAAGTGCTTATTGACCTTTTTGGCACAAAACAATTAAGAAATGGTTAGATGATTAGAAGACATTTGATGTCCCTCATCAGTGTGAATACTGAATTTACTTACTGGAATGTCTAAGGCTCAAGCTGGAATGAGGGGAATCAAGAGAGGGGCTTTCCTCTGTGCATACTATAAAGGAGAGAAGTCAAGTGCCTTTGCATTGTGCAACACATGATTTCTGTAACTTTAATTGAAATGTGTGTGTAGGGCACAGGGTAGGGGGGAGAGCTAGGCTGTGTTGATAGGATGTTGCTTAGAGAAATTCCAGTTCCTGAAGCTCTTGACGAAAGTATTCGCCTTGAAGAGGGGGAAGGGTTGGCAATGAAGGCCGTTTTTTCTCAAGAACTTCCATTTGGAATACATTATGCTCTTGCAACATGGTAAGGATAAACATTGTATTAATGATTAGATGGAGACCAAAAGCCGAATTGTTTGCATTTGATAAAGCTGTTGTTTTATTGACTGTATGTCTTTACTCTTGGGAAGAAGTAGCTGCTAAGAGAAAGCATGTGTCTTTTTGTGAAAATGAACTGGACTGTATGTAGAAGGAGGAACGATCATTTGAACTGTGCCTAAAACCACTGAGTTTTTACCTCTGTGCCAGTTTCACTTTCAGGAACCAGCTGTCAAGCTATCAGGCTGAGAGATGATCATTTAAAACTGCTAGATTTCTGGTGAGGTGCAGGCCAACCATCACAGGATCCCCATGAGCTTGGATCCAACATATCCAAATAGCAAAAGGAAATAAAAATCCCATACACATATATAAATAGGTAAATATAGAAGTGTTGCACCTGGGCTGATGCAAAACGGCAGAAAAGCATCCAGATTTGCCCTCTGTAGGGGTTCCATCATGTTCTTCTGGGTCTTTTTCCTAAATCAACATTTTTCATTTTTAAACCACAGTCCTCAAGTTTTTAGGTGCTCTTTCCAGGTGCAAAATGTTGCTTGGAACAACCACATCAAAATCTGAGTTTCCAGCTGGCTGCCTGGACAGGTGGCCCTGATCCTATTTGTCCTGGCCAGCTGAGATAGGAAGGGATACTCCCAGAGAAACCACTTCCCATGTAACCCATCTGGGCTCTGGAAAGGACATGAACAAATGTGTTTCTCAAGATTTTGTGCCTGTGGCTCTCCTGCTGAAATTTTTAGGAATTGTTCCTCTATGACTGAAAACAGTGATTCACCGTTTAGATAGGAAATAATTCATTGGCAATTTTTGAGCTGGAATCTCTCTCGGACTGGTCGGTCACCAGGAAAAAGTCTAGCGCTGGGGTGATAGCGTTAGCAATTTTAAAATTCCGCCCTCTGATAAACTTGTGATTTATTTTCTTTGCCAAAATGAACCATATGTTCTTTTCTGGTTTTCCCATTGTACTGAAGACATGTGGTTTCTATGGAAAATTTGCATTTTGTCTGGGTGCTAAAGTTTACCCCGGGTATCATAGTCACAAACTCAATTCTGAGCCCAGTAAGGAATCTAAAGCTCCCAAGGATGAAAAATGCTGCTTTTTGCTAAAATTAAATAATTTATGAATAGTGGTAACTTTCCTAGATGATTTTCTGGTAGTGCAGAGAAAGATTTCGTCTGCTGCCTCTTGGAGGGATTTTCTTTCTCTGTAAATCAATAGAGGAGAGCATTTCAAGCAGCCTGAAGGGCTGAAGAAGTCTCCATTTTGAGTGAACCAGCTTTCTGCCCTTCAGTCTATGAGCAAGCCTTGTTCCTCCCTTATCCAGGAAGGGGAATGACTCAATGGCAAGGAATGACAAGTGATGAAATTTGGGACATGATAGACCACAGGATAAAATCAATGAACGTGGGGGAGACTGTTGGATTGAGAACAAAGTGAGAGAGGGCAAAAAGAAATGGGCAGGAACAGATGATAACCATTGCACAGGAATCTCAGATGCAAGGCTGGAAGAGGAGGTTGTATATATGGCATGGTTGAGAAGGATGCAAAGTGGAGAACAGAGAAGCTTTTCAAACTGGAAAGGGAAGGAGAGTAGCTGAGGGAGCTGCCAGGGTCACAGTGACAGAGAAGCGGGCATTGAGCTGCTTGAGTAACAGGACATTCCCAAGACATCATGATTCCTAAAGGAGGCATTGCCTCAACTGAAAGAAGAAACTGGACACATCTCAAACAGGAATATCACCAGTAATTCATCTAGAACAGACATATTTCCAGGGGAAACACAGGAGATGTAGGCAGATCGCTTGGACAGTCACCTCAGTCAATGTGAGAAAAGAGTGGAAAACAGGAGGAATTTGGGTACTTCAAAGGGAGAAGCCAGATGACAAGTACAATGCCTGGAAGTCCCAAAACAGTAAGGGGGCTGCTCATCTGCAGTGCATCTGGGAAGGGGCTTATCACTTGATTTCTCTTAGCTGGATGTGAGTTACTGTTGTGCCACCATTTATTGTCCATAATATCAAAAGCAAAAGGAAGAGCTTTCTATAGTAGACAGCTTGACAGCTGCTTTCTATGTGAGATTTCAATTGCTTAGCTGCAGTGACTGCTAAAAAACCAAAATAACCCCAAAGGTAAGGAGTGCTGCAAGATATTTGCAAGCTGTATGAAATGGCAAGGACTAAGTGGTGTTTTCTGGTGTCGTCACTGAAGAAGAGGTAGGGTGTTTTTACACCTTGTTTTGAAAGGGAGCTGCTACTCAGGTCAGCGTGCTGTATGGAAAAGCTAATGCAAAGATGGGATGCCAAATAGCTCCGATTGTTGGAAAAGTTTTCTATGTCTTGATTCCTGCTGAAGTTTGCAAGTGCAGGAGAGTAGGTTTAGGTGGAGGGTTATGAACAATTTCTAGCTAGCTCTTTACCTAAAACTGTGATGCTAAATTAAACTTGGAAGAAAAGTTGGGGCATTTTAAGCAACCCAGGGACAGGCAAGGAAATGTAATCAGAACCCAGCAGCCTTTCTGTTTCCCTTTTCTGGACATTTATTTATAATTCATTAGATGTATTGTATGATAGCAGCATTTTACATGTCTGCAGATCAGCTCGTTGTAGAGGCATTGCAGAAATCCTCATGGAGATCACATGGATGTGAGGGTTAGAGGGGAAGTGCAGTATGGAAGAAGAAAGCTGGAATCAGCCAGTTCTGGAAGGACACTATGGCAACAGGAGGGACAACCTCTTCCAGCATCTATCCACCTGAGATACAACAAACAGTGAATGTAGAGTTATGGGATCCCAGCTAAAAAAGCCCCACAGACAGTTGCCAGGGAACCTCCTACATCCAAAGCAGGTCCCTCTTGATACTTTACTTCTCTGGGCTTTATGCAAGTGCCATCCTCCTTCTCAGCTATGGGTGTCCTGTACATACTCTGGCCCCTGGCTGTGCCACTGCTCTTCAGGACTGCTTATGGGATATTGGAAGCTGGTGCAGATGCTGTGTTATCAAAGAAGGGAACTGCTCTGTGGATCCCCACAGCATCTTACTGGAATGTCATGGATCCTGTCTCTGTGGTGCTTTCATTGATGCTCTTCAGGATCCTCTTTATATAAAACTGTTGGGTTTTTTGGGTGGAAGTAAGGAAGGATTTGGAGAATGCTAGGCACTGAAGCTCTGTTAGTCTTTTGAGCTTGGCTTACAACTTTTTAACTTGCTGGCTTCGGCCAAGGGGCTGGAAAAAGTCAGAGAAATCATCAAGTCCCTTTAGCACAGCTGAAGTTTACACAGTGGCCGACAGTCTGTATTGTTTCTGGAAAGTATTTTCAATTAGGTGATGGGGCAAAGAAGAGGTTTTTCTCTGACCTGGAATCAGACTTCTTTGTTGCTCATTTCAATATTGTATTCTCATGCAGTTAACTGGTTCCACATCTTCTATGTTCCTGATTGTGATTTTTACAGTATATGGATGGGGTGGACAAGCAAAGTCAGGATAAAGAGGGATAAATCAAGGTTATCTGCTGCCTTAGGGAAACAGTTCTTTTTATCCTCTATCCTGGGCATTGCACTGTAGAGGGGACTGGTGGGTTTAAATGAGCAGACCAAGAGACAAATGAATTTTACTTCTGGACAGTGAAAATGCTTGCACTTGTGAAGGATGTGACAGTGATAGCCAGATCCAAAAGAGAGGAACATCATTCTGACACTATGTGGAATTATCTATTTGCAGTCTGACCCATGAGCACTTTAAATCGATTCAAGACTTTCTGGTGTCCTTCTATACTCTGCAAACAACTTTATATGTAGGGCTGACATCTTTTGTGATTAAATATTTTAAGTGATTCACACACTGAGCTGGGAAAGTAAGGTTTCCGCTTGTCAGGATGAGGTAATGTAGCTGAATAGATGGAGGCATGTGTTTACTGGAGAGCTAAGGGAGTTGTGCTGTAATTTACTATTAGCACAACTACTATTGTCCTATTTTACTACTACTGTTATCCCTGGATTCTGATAGAGGTTCCTGTCTACCTAATCTAGAAATGTCCAAATAGCTGCTGAGCCTGCTTTGAAGCCTTGCCTGGAGTTGTATCCATCCTGACTTTGTCAGATAGGACAACCTCAACTAAAACAGCTTTGTCACCTTCTTGCTGTTATGTTACAAACATGGTCATTACTAGATATGTTGTCAGGACTGTTTTTCAAAGGTTTTACCTTTTCTGAGAGGAAGCACATGCAATTTATTAAGGAAGAATAGAGCCTCATATAGAAAGGAGTTTGAAGAAGACATGCCCCAAAGCTTCCCTGGTATTCTCCCTCTGTCTTCAAAGTTCTCCAAGTAGAAGATAGAGAACAAGCACTTTTTTTCCCCTAGAAATACTGATGAAGATCACAGAGAAAGAAACAAGGCACCTGGTGAGAAAATGACTCTTCAACCCCCAGATGGGAGGATGCTCCCCTCCAACAGTTCCCCAGGTTGTTTTCTGCATGTAATTTGCTTTTTTTGGAGACATTTAAAGACTACCAGATCCAGCCGAACGCTGCTGAATGCGCTGGTTCACAGCCTGGGAAAGCACTCTCCTAACAGCCCCTGCAGGGAGACTTCCCAGCAGAGTGCTGCCAGCTCTGCTCCTGCCAGAGGAGGGTCTCGGTGGGGTACCACGCTTTCAAACGGCAGCGCTCCACCGCGGGCTGCGGACAGGCAGCGGGCGCCTGGCAGAGTAAATCGCCTTTCAGAGGCAGCCTGTGAGGAAAGCACACAGAAGATAAAGGCTGTCCCTGGGAAGGCTGGTGTATATCAGAGGAGTCTGTGAAATGCTTTTCCCTACTGTTTCTTTAATGTGGAGCCTGGCAGCGTCAGGATCTAGGATCCAGTGAAGCACGGCCAAGCCTATAGACTGTAGACTTTCAAACTTTATTGGACATCAGCAGATGATCCATAGAATCATAGAATGCTTTGGGTTGGAAGGGACCTTTAAAGGTCATCTAGTCCAACCCCTCTGCAGTGAGTAGGGACATATTTAATTATATCTACCAGCTACCCTTCATATTTTCCTTGAGAACCTCATGGGTTGTGTTTTACTGCAGTTGTTTGATGTTACTAGCAACAGAGCTGCTTTTTCCAGGGCTGGAGTGAAATTTTCATATGGCCTGATACCGGTACTAGTTCTCCCCCACCAAGCAAGTGGACAAGCCATGGGTGCAAGGGACCAGGAGATGGGCTCTAATGTGGGAGTGGGACAGGTGGTGCCTGACTTCAGATGAGGAATGGATGGTGTCGCTCTCAGAAGCTTCCCCACAAAACTGACTGCACCAGGGAAGCTACTCCACTGCAGCATTTTCAGCCTCCTTAATACTAATGTTAAAGATGAGGGGTATTTACAGTGGGCACTACACATTCACTTTATATTTGGTCTACATGCATTTAACAAGCTCAGTAAAATAAATTGGCGTTGTTTACCCCCAGGTAAAATAGCTTCCTATTAAACACATGTGCTTCACTCAGAAATAATGTTATAACATACAGGGTAATATTGTCTTCTCTCATTGCACATGAAGGGATTACTTTGCAGATAAGAGTGCTACTGTGCAGTAACCTTGACCGTGTTTGCTTCTAGCTGACAAAAAGGCTCTTTTCCTCTCCTCGGGTCCTCTGATCAAATCAATGTCTGAGGTAGATTTTCTTTGCTTAGGGCTGTTGCACTAAGCCGTGCTAACATCAGCTAATCTGTTGCCCCCAGAAACCCATAACGCAGAGTTTTAATCTGGGGAGGGGTAGGGGTGGGGAAGGTGTAGCACCTGTTGCAGCTCCATCATGGTGGAGGGGAGCTGGCAGCTCTGCTGAGAGGCTCGTCCACGAATATCACAGTTGTGACTACTTGTATAACCACATTCATGACCACAGATTAGGATCCAGGAAAGGAGTCGTATATGAGTCTTAAAAGCTACGGTGCACTGGCTTCCCAGGGCTACTCCTTTATGGGATATTTTGCAAGTGTACTGTTGGCAAGATATTCCTAGTTACTCCAGTCTTAACTGCCCAGGAGTTCATGACTGTCTTCAATATAGATGGGTGGAGGTGCATCAGGTTCCCAGGGTGGCAGCGGCATCTTCATTGGGGAGCACTGTGGACAGAGGTGTGTGAATCATTGGAAGCAGGGGACAACTCCAGTCCTAATCCCTCTTGGGGACCTCAGAATTCTATGAAACATAGGAGTTTATGTGGGGTGAAGAGCAGTACTGATTATGGCTATTTCCCTCAGAGGAAACCACAGCAAAGTGTAATATATGTGGACATGTGAGAGGTTGGTGAGCGCTTATCTCTGGAGCAGCATGTAGCAATTCTGTTGAGGTGGATATATTGCTGTCATTTCTCATCGGCTGATACCAGCACCCTGGCCACAGGAACGCTTCTTTGTGGTTCCATTATCTTTGAGTCCCTGAAATCATTTGCTTGACTGAGCTTCTGCGGAGACCTTTTGTCATCCTGGGTGATTACTAACAACAATAACATGTAAACAAATACCATTCCTGTAAATTAGCATTTAATTAGTTCAGTGGAAGGAATTCAGGGAGATGGTAGCCTAGAAACAAGATTTCACAGGAAGGCTTCCTCAACTTCATGTCCCGACCACCCCCAGCTCTGCAAGCAGCATGCCGAGCCCTTTGGGAAGAGTGTGTTGGTCATTCACAGAATGCCAGCATCACCCAGAGGGTCCCAGCAGAGGGGTCCAGCCCCTGCCCACACGGAACTGCTTAACCACAGGCTGCTCAGTGGGAAGCTCACCAGAAATGCACAGGTTTTTTCAAATACACTTGAGGACAACACCATGATGTGCCAAACGACTCCTGGCCTTGTTAGCTACAGGGCCTGTGGTGGTTAATACAACTACTCTGATGTCTGTGCAGCAATGACTGTCTTTGGCAACTTTGAGTTCAGGGTAAGTAGATACAGAAAGATGTGTTTTATTGCAGATGTTAGAGCCACCGTCCCACGAAGCTCTGTCTGAGTCCTGCACTCAGGTTTTGTTTCCCATTCTGGCCTGCTCTGGTTTTTCATTCACAGTGTCTCCATCCCAGGGCTGTGCAGGATGATGCCATAGCACCACCTGTCCTTTCCTCACTTGTGATGAAGGTGGAGAGGAACCGCCTCCCACATAGGAGGTGATTTTTAAACTCAGTGTGTTTCTATCCTGGGATGGATATGGACAGAGATACACCAGATTCACTGAAGAGGACTCTCTCCTTTATGCTGCTTCTGAGCCCAAGAACAAGGGCAAGAGAGAAGTTGCTTGAACATGCAAAAGGCTATAATATTTGTGGAGGATATGTATTTATATAATGTGGAGGACACATTGCTGTTCCTTTATGTGGTGCCTCCATTGATTACCACTTAGTCCTACGTGCCAATACAGCTTACCTTTTCCTGTGTTCTTTCCATGCCCTAACATGTAGAAAGAAGACAGAATTCTGACTTCAAGAGTTATTTCCAAACTGCTGCGTTTTCTTTTCAGAGGCTCTCAGCAGAAGCAGGGAACAGCTTTCTGTACGTGTCAGCATGAACTAAAAAACTTCCTAGCTTGACCTGCTTCCAATAGGGTAAACACAGATGCCTGAAATGTGAGTTAAAATTGTATTCTGCACATATAAATATTCTCCTTGCTATGGTAGTAAAATAACACAGCTGTGTCTCCTCTAGAACTGGAGTCAGACTCTCGTGAGTGGATACACTGATTTAAGTGTATCGCTGGTCTTCTGCTTTCCTGAAAGCTGGTTTTTTTTTTTGACTATGGAAGATCAACATAGTCATCACTTCCTGGGTTTGGGGGGGTTATGGTGCGGGCTCTCCCTGGGAGTTGTTGGCTGCTGCCCTGTGCTGTACCCCAGGGCAGTGCTGCCCTCCAGGCTGCTAGTACATCCACGTGGCCCTACGCCAGCAGATGTGGTGGACTCTCTCAGACTCACTTTTTGCCTGTGCTCTGACTGGTCCTGAGCTGGATGCAGCCATGTACACCATGTACATGGTGTTCTGCACCCAACCTCCTGCCAGTTCAGAGCAGGGCTGCTGAACCACAGAACCCTCTTGCTTCAGTCAGCAAAAGCTGCGATGGAGGCCCCAGTACCACGGAGCTGGAACACTGCCTTCCCCACGATGGCGAAGGGTGGACTTCAGCCCTTGCCATCAGGGATCCACTGCAGATTTAACTCATCTGCCTTCGGATGGATTGCTTCAGATATTTATATCGGTCTTCAAAAGCAAAACAAGGTTCATAAAGCAACTGGGTCTCAGGGAAAGGCTATTTTTTAGTACTGTCTCAGGGGCAGGTACTACTGAGCTTGGGCACTGCCTTTACATTGCTGCTCTAAAGATCCTCTGCCGGGGAGGAGGAAGGGGAAGGAGTTTCAGAGCTGGCAGGTCTTCAGTGACAACCCCTTCAGCTCAGCTCAGCCAGGGCACTGCTTTCCTCACTTCTTATCTTTATGTTAATCTCATTTTATAATTTTTATGGTTAGGAAAAGGAAAATAAAACCTCTGAGATACAGAACACCCTGAACACAATATCCAGGCAAAGACACTATTTTCTGGCTGACGTAAAAGCAGCCTCTGGTGTTAGTTACAACCAGGCTCTGAGCTTCCTCCATGTCAGCTCCTCACGCTATCTGCATTAAATGTACATCTTTATTTACACCAGTGCAAATAAGAGATATGGTGCAACAATCCTGGTATTCTGTTTGTAGGAAAATTTTGGCCTGAATCCCATTTCAGTTTTTAACAGAGACTCGTAGATGTGCTGGAATTGCACAGAGTTGATGCTCATCTGCCATGAGAAGGAGCTCTTTTCTTAGAGCCATATCTGCCAAATCAAAATGCATTAAATGGTCCCTGAATTTCAGCATGACAGGGGAAATTCCCCCAAGTTTCCTTTACTACACTAGGAGAAGGCAGTCTCACAGATTTCCACCATTTTGGAGCAGCCTATGAGCAAAGAATTTATGAGGGAGGAGAGCACTCATGAGATTTCAGAGGATTTTTTCTTGCTCTTTTCAGAACTCCTGGGTTTTCCCTAACAGTGCTGTGAGGTCAGACTGTGATGCTTTCCCAGCTCCTCATTTCTGTGACTCCCTTGGGGCAGGGCATGTCAAACCTGCCAGCTGCAGGTAATGCAGACCCCGTGGATCCAGGAGGGATGAGCTCTAGGGGAGTGTGCACCAGCCTGGATGGGGAAGCAGATGGAAATGTTCAACCACAGTGGCTCACAGGCTTCTCCTACCAAGCTGATGTGGGCAGCATAATACCTCCCATGTCTAGCTGCTGCTGCTGCCAGAGTCCTACCTGACATTATGGCCTGAAGTGGGATCCACAGCAGCGCTGGTTAAGCTTCCTGCCCCTAGTTTATGAGGAGTCTGGGCTGCTTCCCTTCCCTCCAGCTGCCTCCCTGGCCCCTTGGCAGTCTCATCAGGTAGCTGAGAGACAGCAAAGGAGCCAGTGTTTTGATGAGACACATATCCTGTGGGCACCGCACAGATGGTGCAGAGGTGACAGCCCCATGTGAGTGTCCTCTTCAAAACAGAGCTGGCAGCCAGAGCCCACTTGCAGCATGTGTGAAAATCATGCACAGGAATTCCCAGTCTGAGCATAGGTGAAACACTCAGTGTGACAGAAGCCACTTTCTGTCCTCTTAGATATGGCTCCCTAGCTTTAGGCAAGAAGACTTCCATAACAGAGCACCTGGCAGTGTGACAGGAGAAATACTGTCTGCTGCATCATAGCAGTCTTGCCAAGCTGGAAATCAATCATAGAATCATTTAGGTTGGAAATAACCTTTAAGATCATCGAGTCCTACTGTTAACCTGTCACTGCCAAGTCCACCACTAAACCGTGTCCCTCAGCACCTCGACTACATGTCTTTTGAATCCCTTCAGGGATGGTGACACCACCACTTCCCTGGGCAGCCTGTTCCAGTGCTTGATAACCCTTTCAGTGAAGAAATTTTTCTTAATTATAAGGATAATCCTTTTTATAGTCAAAATTAGTTGACAGCTTCCCAATAATGTTTGGTAACCAAAACTCCAAGTATTGGAGTTGCCTTTCCTGTGCTCTCCACCTGTTCAGATGACTCCTGTGCTGCAGACAGGCTCTCTTCACCTCTTTTGGCGTGAAGATCTATTGTCTCTCCTGGCATTTTTAGAGTCCTATCTCAGAAGTGGATGTCTTCATTGTATCTCAGCCATGAGCCCTTCATTTTGCTTTGATGAAAAGTTACATTTTTCAGAGACTTGGGGGGGATGATATGTGCACTTGGCAGGAGGGAAGTTCCTTTCCTTCCTTCCTTATTCCCCTTTTCTTCATTGAGATGAATTTTTTTTAGTCTCTCTTAAAAATGACTTTTTGTTTACTCACAGCCTTTAGTCACATCCCTTCTTCTTTCACTAGCAATTCAGATTATGCTTCATGAGTCTTCAGTGCTGGGATTTCCTAAAATATCTGACGAACACAGGAAGGGGAGATTTGTTCCCCTTAATATACCATAAACAAAATGCAGAGAAAATATTTTACCATCATGAACGAACAGCAACAACTACTTCAGAATGAAAACCCTAAATAAATGTTCTCACTTATGGGAAACCTTTAAGGCCAAGACGATGATTTTCTGCCCTGGCTTCCTCCAGCAGTTGTTCCCTGAAGCCAGCTGGGCTGCTGTGCATTTCCCAGTCCCCCTTGGCTGGAATGGAGACCATGGTGGCAGCAGCCGGCAGAAACCTCAATGAGCTCAGTCCCTTCCCTGACTGATCTGAGGGAAATGCAGGCTGCTCTGGCCAGGGCTTCTGGTCTCTCACCCGCACTTTGTCGCTGCGGAAAAAACAAAAGGGGGAAAAATGGGTTTCTTAATGGTGAGCTCTATCTGAACTCTGATGTTCTTGGTAGTGGGCCTTACAGTGTTAAGCAGGAGAGCGTGCACTTGAAGCCTGCGGGTTTGTTTTAGTTTGGCTCATTAATCTAACTGAAGCATTGCTGGCTTCAGCCACCGCGAGGATTAAGTGGGGCAGCAAAACAAACGGAAGCCTGAATATCTGCCCAGGTTATCAGCACCTCCCTTCCACCAGCAAACACCCTGGGACTGGTCAGTAAGTGGGGACCCCAACCACTACTCTATTGTTTGACTGCTTTATTACTGAAATTCCTCTTCAGGCTTTTCTTGTCGGCAATATTGAACAGACAGACATGAAAATCACAGAAATGAAAATAAATCATTACCTGTGCTGTCAGACAGAACTGAAAACAGACTATATATCCTGACGGTTCCGTTTTTTGCTCTTATGTAGAGAGTTGACAGCACATCATGACCTGAATAACATCAAGTGTAAGATGTGTAGATGAAGTGCAGGTGCTGTAATTTGCTGAAGGATATTCCTGATTATTTTACTTCCAGGGTTCTCATTTCCTTATCAATGCTCACAAGCTTTCCTTCTTCCAGACTTATCTTTTTACTTACTGGGAGGTGATTTTTAGAGTTTTTGCTTCTTCTGTACAGCTTAATTTATCTAGATTATGTTGACTCTGCTCATGGCCTATCCTCTCTCCAATTCAGAGCTATAGGTCAGACCTTGGAAGAACTACGTGCTTTTCAATTAGTGAACCCCTGCTTCTCTACAAGATCTGTAGAGATGTCTCAAAAGTAGCTATGTTAATATCAGTAGGGTTACACCCATGCAAAATAGATACGAACAATGGGGACTTGGGCTGCGCAATGACAAGGAATAATATCTGCTGACCCTCAGGGTGCAGTTTCCCATTTAGGCTTAATCTGATCTGACTGTGGGCTCCTGGTGAAAGGGTGGTCCTGCTCTTCCTGCTTGCTCCAAGCCATATGTTCCTGGCACCTCCCTTGCACTGGAA
This sequence comes from Todiramphus chloris collaris, assembly GCA_025345505.1. NCBI lineage: Eukaryota > Metazoa > Chordata > Aves > Coraciiformes > Alcedinidae > Todiramphus > Todiramphus chloris. Next base: position 3,459,346 of record JANVCC010000076.1, read on the forward strand.
GCTGCAATCCTGGGGGCTACAGAAAGAACCAACAAATGTCTTTCTTTTTTTGTTGGTAAATTAGTTTTCTGCCAGATCAACAAGCCAGTCTGATCACCTTGCCAGAGCAAGACCTCTCTGTATGATGTCAGGTCAGCTGGCAACCTAGAGTTAGGCTGGATTAAGGATAGCCAGAAAACAGATTATCTGTCTTCTATATTCATCCTTTAGACTACAGCCTCAGGGGAACCACTTCTCTCTCCAACACACGGGTTTGTGTGAAACCATCAATGTAATGACACACCACAAGTCCTTCAGAGTAGCCAGCATCAGAGCAAGGGACCAAGATCAGTCCTAGATCTCAGCCCACACATGCACTGCCCACAGTAGTCGCCTTGTCTGCATTTTACAGCTGCACGTCCACCCAGGACCCAGCACCAACCAGACAACACTCTTGAGGGAACCTGGGACAGTTCCACAAGCCATTTCTGCTTCAGCTGTGGTGAAAAACAGAAACAGGTGCAATAGTTTTGATCTTCCCTGGTCCCTGGGAGTGGGGATGGCTGCGGGGATGACAGCGCTTCCCTTGTTTCCCAGGCTGGTGTGCTCCTGCATGTCATGCGGTGTGGAAGTGGGTTTCCCCCTCAGCCCTGCTGATGCCTTCCCCCTCTGACCACTGTACTTGCACAGATATCTCTGCAGACAGCCACCACTCTGCTCTCACTGAGGTCACACATCGCACAGTGTGAAGGGCTAATAGCTGCAAGAAAACCCCAGGAGCTGTGGAGGGCTCTGTGGCAGGGCAACGGCGCAGCAGGTGCGTGTGCACACAAGAACCAAAGGGGTGGAAGGGGGCTCTGAGCAGAAGATGGAGTGGTTCAGACACAAGTGCTGTAATTCCAGCAGATGGTTGCTTTAGGGATTTAGGTGGTATATTTTCCCTGTGAGGGAAACTCACTTGCAAAGTCAGGCAAGCAACTGTGAACAACCCTTTGAGGTGCATGCCTGTTCTGCAAAGAAGACATGCACACTCTGTAAACAGAGTTTGCAAGGGGTAAACCCCAATGCAACACCTCCTGGATGTGTTTTTCTGCTGTTGTTACCCATCCAATCGTCCATTTATGTTCTTAAAATTCAGCCTGCTGCATTTCATCTCTGACATGGGTTTCTTCTCAGGTTAATTCCTTCTGGCTTCCAGGAGAGCGGGATGTGACCCCTCCTGACATTTGTTTAGTGAGTTATGCTCGCCTTCCGGAGAACACAAACAAGCTGTTGGACTTCCTCCCCTCAGCTTTAGCTCTGGTCCAACTCCTTGCTGCACTTACTCTGGCCTTATGCCGACACAATGGAGATCGGCAACGGGCTTCTTGAGTTCTGCTTGCAAAAGTGCCTATGTGATTTAGAGTTTGTGCTCTGTTTTCAAGAGGGACTCATGTCCAACCATATTAAAAGAAATGTAAGTATGTAATCCCCTTGATTTCACTTGAAATGAAACATCTGACTGTCTTCAAGGCTCTGCTTTTAATCATTTGAGAAAGTCACTTAGATTTAGGTTTGTAAATACTGATGTCATTTCTAAAAATAAGCCTTCCACTCCAGTGGTGCCTGGAGAATGCCAACATTGTCCCTCCTGTCCCACCCTACCCAGCAGGTAGGAATTTGAGGACTGTGATGAGAAAAATAAAAACAATTTCCATTTCACAACAGCCAGACCTGAAGATAATTACTGACAAACCTGTAAATCCAGCTTCCCAATAATGTTTGAAACCAAAATGAAGCATCCTTCTTGTTCATGGGAACCGAAATTGTATTCACATAACAAAGAAATTAGGTAAGAGGAAGTATATTGAGGAACTCAGGAAGTAAAAAGGCTTTCATTGCTATATTCTTGCAAGAGCTAATACAAAGCAATGTAATTAGTTGGTTCTTCAGCAGCTTCCTATGTCCATCACCAAACTAATCTTCACAGTACTGAATAGCATGTTTTTCTGAAGTCAGACTGAAGGAACTTGACACCTCACAGTTTGTGTCTAACTGAGTCGCTGTGCACAGGTGTAGAATGGGAAGATCTGGTGGAGATTAGGTTTCAGTGCTATCTTTCACTCCCCCCCCCTTGCTCGCATCTACCTCAGTCACAGCATCTCCTCACAGAGCTTTTATTCCTTGAATTTTCCTTATTGTTTCTCATCAGTGCCGTACTTGACCATGGGGTGAGGAGCCTGGTGATGTGTTATGTCAGAGCATCCCAGATTTAGGCCAGGCTGACAACATTAAGGCTGAAACACTGGATGGTTATTCCTGAGCCCAACATCACTTTCTCTTCTCTAAAAGGGGAATAAATTAATTCTTCATCCCTTCTGGTGCTCACAGGTTGTAGGAAGGTGGGCTCCATGTCTGCCATCCACGCCCCTGTGGAGGACACTGCCCAGACACTTGCAATTAGGAGTGAGCCCTGCATGAATAAATTCAGCTTTGCAGCCCTCGTGGGTGGGCTGCTATCTGCAAGCTAAGCAATATGCCATCTTGGAGGCACCCTTTGGGAGGTTTAGGATCCCTCCGATGGCACTGAGCCCTGCTGAGCAGAGGAGACTAGCATGCAGAAGCACCCTGCCAGCCCACCTTGCTCTTGGCAGGCTGGGGATAGCTGTACAGACAGGTCTTCATCAAGGAGGAGGGAAACCATCAGCCCCTGTGCGTGATGGGGCGAGAGTCCAGCACTCACAAAGCCGGGGTTCAGAAGGACTGAAGTCACTGCGAGTTTTCTGGCCACGGAGATTAGTTTACAGGCAACATATGCCTCTGCTTCTACCTCGCTGTAGATGTAGGCTGGACATTTCCCTGCAAGCTGCCCTTCTTTATGCTGCCTGTAAATAACAAAATGCCGCTGGTATGGCTGTCCTTGGCAAGTCCTCTGTGGACCTCCATCCCCTGCCCACCTTCAGGAGCTTCCTATGGGTTGTGGGAAGGAGAGTTTTCCTGGGATGGGCAGCTGCAGCCAGAAAGTCCCAGAAGCAGAGCTGAAGAGCCGTCACTGGAGTTTCCATATGTGCTTATCTCTTCCCTGGAAAGTGGGGTTTCAGGGCCAACAGGACAACAAATGATAATAAGGATTTTTTTTTTTTTTTTTAATTGTCAAAAGAACTGTCTATTTCTAAGGTGACTTTTAGTGAAAAGTGTTCATCATCATTGCAGTCTGAAGGGTGGAGGAAGTTCTCCTTTCTCTCAGGTTATTTCTCTTGCCCTTCACTTTTATAAAATGAGGATGGAGGGAGGGACAGGAGAGCCGGAGCTGGAGGGGAGAAGAAATGTGAACAGGAGTATTTTCAAAGGGAAACTTTATATTTATCCTTCTTCACTGTATTTTGCAAAACATAACGTATATTTCAAATGGAAACACAAATTCTAAAGGCCAGGCAATGTCCTCGGCAGAGACGAACTGGCTGTATGCCAGGCTGCCTCTGTAGTTAGGGACCCAGCCTGGCAGCAGCAGCACGTCTCCTCCCCATCCCACCTTCCTCCTGGGACACAGCACATCCCAGCCTCCTTTGGTCTGTGAAGGAAAGATAGCACAGGGACCTTGGTCACTGTCTTCCTTAAAACACCCTCATATCTAGGCCATTAATTTCAGCCAAGCTGCTTCTCACTTTTGCTGATCTGAGTGGGGGAGGATGTCCCAAATGTACAGGACCAGACTCCCATGGACATAGGCTTATCTTGGTTGCATTCAGGCAGGTTAGGATGTGGTCTGAGGTGTATGTGGGGGGGAGAATGAGGGCAATAGGGCTGAGAGATACTGTAAAAGTTATAGCAGCAGTTATAACTAGCCAGAAACAACAGCTTCCTCTCCTTGCAGATTTGCACCACTCCGTTGTTCAGCACAGCAAACAGGGAAACAGCAAAACACTTCACACAACCTTCCCTTGAAGGTTTCAAACAGACCTTGCTGTGTAAGAAGAGTCAAGCTGATGTGAGGGGTCCCCTGATAAACAGTCACCTGTCCCTGCAGCCAGCGCAGAACCGGGTAGGGTGAGTGGGTGCTAATCGCTGGGTATTGTGCAGCCACCTGGTAGAGTGATGGAGAAACCAGAGGTCCCTGCAAGCTGCTACCAGCAGGTTTTACTTTGCCTTTTTTACTGAGATCCACTGGACTATTTCATGCTTTCTCAGTATCCAGTTTGATACGGGCTCACACAATGTTTCAGATGACAGAAGTGGTTTGAAATGACAAGGTTGCTCACATTCATCCAGTCTGGACTATTTCTAGTCAGGAATCTTTTCTGGATGAATCCAAAGATAAAATGGATCAAGCTTAACCCAGGTGTGCAGTGGCTGGTGTCGCTCAGCCAGCAGCATTGATTTGTGCTGAGTCCTGGGGGTCGTGCTCCACATCACATGGGTGGCACCAGCTGTGCAGTACCTTCTGACTGCAGAGAGAAGACCCTTTAGAAGCAGAATATCTGCAACGTGGGATCAAATCGCTTGCCCACAAAATCCAGTACCTCCTCTCCAGCAATGGCCAGTGATGCTTCAGGAAAACATCTCTGTTAAATCTCTTCTCTTCCCACAAACCAAATAACTGTCTGGATATGAAGGTGGTATGAGCTGCTCTCCTGGTCACTGGGCTCAGTGAGCCCCAAAGGAGCAGTGATGGTAGTGGGATAGGCAGGAGCTGTCCTAGCACATCCAGCCAGTGTCAAAATGATGTGCCAGAGAGGGCACAACAGAAGTGCTGTCTCCCGAAGGTAATCAGACATGTTCCTGAAGTGAGGCATTTTATTATTGTGTCCTGTTCTTGGCTCCCCAGTTCAAAAAAGGCAAAGCACTACCGGAGACAAGCCAGTGTAGGGCTACAAAGATGGTTAGAAGATTGGAGCTTTCCACTTATGAGGAAAGGCTGAGAGACCTGGATCTGTTTAACCCAGAGAAGGCTTATCAGTATCTAAAGGGTGGGCGGCAAGAGGATGGGGCCAGTCCCTTTTCAGTGATGCCTAGTGACAGGACAAGGGGCAATGGACACAAAATCGAGCATAGGAAGTTCCATCTAAGCATAAGGAGAAACTTTTTTACTGTGAGGATGACAGAGCTCTGGAACGGGCTGCCTGGAGAGGTCAGAACAGGCTGCAGAGGTCTTCTCTGGAGATATACAAAACCTGCCTGGACAAGGCGATCCTGTGCAACCTGCTCTGGGTGATCCTGCTCTGGCAGGGGGGTCGGAGGAGATGATCTCCAGAGCTCCCTTCCAACCCCTTCCTTTCTGTAATTCTGTGATCCTTATCTTCACTGACTTAGCTTCTGCACAAATGTTACAACTTTCTCATAGTATTTTGGTACTTTCATTTCTGGTGCCAGCTGAGCTCAGGATGTATGGCGGTGGGTGGAAACACACAAACCCCAGCATCCTTAAAGTGAGAGCTTGAAAATGGGATAGGTGTCAAGGCAGGTTAATTTTACAGCCTGCTGGTGTTGGCAGCATCACTCTTGCTATTCCCAGAGCTACGCACCTTCCCTCTGACCTCACCGACGATATTCGGCTACTTGCAAGGAAGTAAACAAAAGGGACTCATGGGGACTTCGGTTCCATAGAAACAGCAGGGAAAATGTCCATGCGTGCCAAGTGGAAAAGGACTAAAATCAGTGGGGAAGGAAATTTTATTGTCACAAGTTCAAAGGGGATGTTACAAACAAGAGAGTGGGGGGAAAAGAGAAAAAAAAAAAAAAAAAAAAAAAAAAAAAAAAAAAAAAGGGAAAACTTCAGAAAGCAGTCCCTGAAGTCAGATCACAAAATACTACTAATGAAGCCTTGCCTTAGAGCACTTGTCAAATATGATGTGGTATTTACATCAACAATGACTCAGGCAGCATTTACTACTTCCCCTTTAAACACAGCAGGACGCTGCCTGCCCTCAGAGATTTGTGGATCCTTACCCTGCAGATGGATGGATGGACCCAGCACTGGTGGGTGGAAGGGAAAACAATGCGCTGGGCAAGGGGATGGGAGAGCACACGGTGCAGCCCCAGTAACCACGGGTCCACGTCAGCTGGGATTTGGTGCAAGGGAAACAAGTAAATGGCATTATCTCTGTGGTGGGGAGAATGCCCCGAGACATTTCTGCACTGGGGGCATCTGCAGCCAAATAAAACGGGCTCCCAGTTCACAGCCTGTCAGCTCTTACAGAGCAGGGGGCTTGCTGTGGTCTGCTGCAGGGCTGATGTGGTGCCAGCAGTGCCTTGGGGCTGGGGTGGGATCGCTCTAAGCTATACCATCTGGCCACAGTCCCCAGGGCCACGACAACCAGGGCATGCTGGAGGGGAGCAGGCGCTGCCAATGCCCCTTTCCCCTCCAGTGCTGGGTGGGAGCAATGGCACTGGGGCTGTCTGCCATGGCCTGTAGGACAGTCTGGGGTGGGCTCCCCTGGGGTCTGATCGTTTGATCACGTCCTGGCAGTGGCAGCCTTCAAGTAACACAGATGTGATCCTCTAATCTGTAAAAAGGCAAGAATATCCGAAGGTTCAAAAGGGGAAATATCTGAAGGCTGTGATAAATTTCATTGCAAGCCAAGTGCAAACATGGCTTTGGGTCTCTGAGAAGGAGATTTGGGGTTACAAATGCAGAGGGTTGGTGTAATCCTGCCACTGTATCATTGCTTTATTTATCGTTGCCTCCTCCAGTTGTAGAAGCCCTTCATAATCGAGCGAGCGGCTGGACCGTGTGATTCATAGGGCAAAGTGCTCTCTACATTTAAGTGGTGCTGGTGGCAATGTCTGCATGCATCTACTTGCTGCTGTATACTTCCTGAAGGCTGAAAAAAGGTAGTTTTCATGCCCCCCACCCCCCCCCCCCCCATTTTCCTGAGGTCTTGAAAGGCAAAACAACAAAGCACTGTGAACAGGAGGGCAACCCTCGAGTGAGCTGTGCCCTCTGCTTTGTGGAGTAAAGTGCGTCTGGGTGCCTCTTCCCTTCAAGGAGCCCTCAAGTCTTCACACCCCCGTGGAGTGGTGACATAGTTTGATCAAGGGATTAGCAGGGAAACGAAATGCAAGATCCTGCCTCTCCTGTTGCCACGTAACTGCCAGTGCTCATCTGAAGTAGCCTAGAGCAAGCTTTTTAATCAGTAATTAATTTTTATAAAGCTGCCAGGCTCTGTTGCTCCTACTTGCATCACTCTGGTGGCAGGCTGCAGAATCTGAGAGCACCTCGAATCTAGTCTCTGGAATCAAACATACAAGCTGATCATGTTTGAATTGGCTTCAGGTACATGGTGCCGGGGTTCGCTGCATGCTGCAGCGTGCCTGAGTCACAGCAGCAGGCTCCATCTTTGCAGGAGGAAACTCTGCTGAAAGCATCTGCACTCCTGCAAAGCTGTAGGTTGGTCCCATATGCTGCCCGAGGTGTGCTCCCGCTTGCATATGGGCAAGTGTATGTGGACACTCACAGAGAGGGCACAGGAATAACTTTAGCAGTCCCGTTTGACCATCAGGCTCAAAGAACCCTGATTTGGAGATACATGCAGGGAGGATATTTTCCAAATCCTTATTCATGCCAAATTCATTCTTCTTTCACCCTCAGTGCAGAGTACATGACTGAGCTTGTTATCTTTGCTTTTCGGGTGATTATTTGTTCATATTACTCATGAAACTTTGTGGCATCCTCACACTCTCCATAAGGATCTCTAAGATACCTACCACTGTGTCAAAAGCACAGGCATGTGCTCTGCTGTGCCAGGCTCCTGCTTTCAATTGGTGAGTAAACTTCTTAGGGCACGAGTCTGGCTTCCCCTTAGTCCTGGCAGGCACTCTGGTACTTTCTAAGCAAATCATCCTTAATCTCACCTTCCTACTCAGGTTGGCAAAAATCTAAATGTAGTTCCTATTTTCAGTCACCCCATTTCCCCACCTGAAAGGGCTGCAAGCTGCTGTCTGGCGCTGGTCTTAAAAAGAGAGCAACATCCCTGCACGCTACCTTCAGGTTCACTCCATGTTACTTACAGCCCTTGGAAAAGTTTTTTTTTTTTCCATCTCCTGTCTCTCAGCAATGCAAACAAGATGTGAGCAAGATGCAAATTGCACCAGCATAAGCATCACCTGGCTAGACTTCTCCCTAGCTTTTCCCAGTTACTGGGCTTGTGATACAGTCAGGTCTCCCCCTGCTCACTAGAGCTTTAGCCAATTCAGCACTTGCCTGCTGGGATTTTGACCCCTCCCATCCCCCATGTGTTTGTTTGAAGAGATAACTCCTTTTATATATATATATTTGCTCTTTGGATGGGGGGGGACCTTTATTGTTGTTGCTGAGCTTCTGCAGCATAAAGTTCCAGGATTCCTCCATTCCCAGCTGCTGGATTCAGAAGGCTTTTCCTTTTCAAGCTTCCTGTTCACACAGGGTGGGGGTGGGAAGTGGGGGATGAGGGGGGAGGTTAGGCATTGAATAAAAGGAATTAACCATTTCCCTTCTCTGACCTTTGGGAATTTCCGTATGTGAAAGTGGCAGCTTGTGTGTCTAAGAATTATAAATGATGGGACCTTGCAAGTTGCTGAATGGATGTATGACCGAAAAGCAGAGGCTGCTCCCTGAGCATGGCTGGGAGCAAGGAGGGTAAAGGGGAGGAATAAGAAGCAGGAAAGACTGTAGATACCGCAAGACTGCATGTTTTATAAGAATGAAAACTGCTTATCGTGCTCCAGAGAGCTCATGCTATTACAGCTTCCCTCCACCATGCCTTAGTTCATCTTCTGTTCTCAGGGCACAGCAAAAAGGAGGCCAGGAAGTAAGTTTCCATGAGAAGCTCTCATGACTCAGATCTCCCTCCTGTAGGGTTTCATCAATTTCCCTACAACAGGGTCACCATCCTGGAAGGAAAAGAGCCATCCTGGCTGGTGTTAAAGTGTATGTGTACTTAATAAACATAGCGTGTCTGCACAACCCTTTCTAGACCCTTAACATGGATTAAACAGCTCTTGAAAGTGGAACTTGAATTGCTGCTTCTGAGAAACCACCATGTTTCCTCTAAGCCATCCTTGCCTCTTGTTCCTGGGTACTACACAAACTGTCAGTGCACACCTCAACAGGTGGAGACAGAGGCATCTCCTGTCACCACTGTAACTTGTGAGGAGCACCAAATACCTGTGGAGGGACTCCCTGGCAAGCTGAGACCCGGCGTGGGTTCAGTTAAAATCTACCACAGCCATATCTGGATGCAGTAAAGAATGTGTGTATACATGTGTATACGTGGACTGATAGAGAGGAGTATCAAAGTGGCATCCCACAGGGACATGCTGTAAGTGTCGCTCGTGCACGCACTTGAGCAAGTGACCCCAGTAGAACTAAGCAAGCACATGTTGCCACATACACAAAAGCAGATGTCCTCTGTGGGCCAGACAGTGGTGGTGAGAGCTTCAGGTCTGTGTGACTTAGGTTAACAGAGAGCAGCCTGGCCTGTGGCTGCTGCCCTTCTCCCCAGGCAGTCTGTCATCCAGCCGTGCCGTGGGCATCCTGGCTGACCCCCCTGGCATTAGACATCTGTGGAGAAGCCACTTCATCCAAGGAGGTTTCTGCTCTTTCTGCTCTCTCCCCCTAACCCACAGGGAAATCTGTTCTTGAGCTTCACCTTCTGTCTTCTCCCTAAAACCACCAAGGCTTATGTGCTGGTGAGGGGCATTAGCTAAGGCTGAAGGGTTTGCCATGCAGAAAGGAGATGGCAAAGACTGACAGCTGATGAGGGTCAACAGGACTCGTGCACATAGCAGGGATGTCATGGCCTCCTAAAACCTAGTCCTGACCTCCTAGACATCCCATCAGTTACAGCTGATGAGCACGTGTTCTCACAAACATGCACGCAAACAGTGGGACCTACTGCAGGACGTTGCACAGAGCGAGCCCACAGCCCCGTTCCACTTTCAGGCAGCAGTTTGGGATCACTGTGCCTCCCAAACACAAGGGTCTCGCTGGCTGAGCTTGTGACCTACGTTCTTTCATGCACCTGAGAAGTGGCTCTGAGCTAAGCAGGTACCTTCATGCTGACGCCCAAAGCACACTCAGCTCTTCCTTCTTCATCAGCCGTGGCAGAGAGATTTCCTAAACCCAGGAGGAAAAAAAACAAAACCAACCCAGCTCATACTCACCGCTGGCTGTGATTTGCAAGGCGTAGAGGAAAAAATATGTTGCTCAGCAGGGCCCCTGCTGTATCCTGTATGGCATTTCTGTGGAACTAGCCAGGCCCATCTGTCTAAGCGTTTACAAATTGTAAACCTAACAGGGATGACCTGGGGAGTCCCAGGCCCCGCTGCTTTGCTAGGATGACAGAACCAGACCGAGGACGCTTTACTCCCAACCATGCTGCCCGAGGAAGGAGGTGGAAGGAAGCGGGTGAGCCTCTTGTCTTTCAGGGTACTGAAGCACTGAACCTGCATTTAGGGGAAGCCTGCAGGGCTGGTAGGAGGTGGTTTGGGAACCAACCTCTCCTCACCCCTCTTTTTCTCCCTCTGCTGTGGGATGATGGGGAATGCTAAGAAAGGAGCTTGTTTTTACTCTGTAGCTGAGCATCCCTTGTCCAGCGCTGCCCTCAGCACTTTCATCAGCCTGTAGATACAAGAGGGACCAGCCGGCGCATCAAAGGGCTGTTAAGTTACTGCTGCGCTGTGAAAGAGGGGGAAAAAAATCCTGTTGACTGTGACGAATTAGAGAAGTTCAGGGGTGGCATTCACCCTTTTATTGGAGAGCTGCTTGAGTCTGTGCACTGCTAAAGGGATTAGAGCAGCGTGTGGCATGTTTCTGGTTCTGACAGAAACTTGAACACGCTCTAGTAGAGCTATAAAGAGAACGGTCAATGGCAGGAGGGCTGGGGAGGGTTGTGAGTGATTAGCCACACTTGGAAGGCACCAGGGGGTTGTGAACTGTATGTGTGGTGTTAACTGTCGAGGTGCTGAGTTCTCCAAAGCGTTTCATTTGCTTTCTCTTCCCCCATGTGTTTTTGGGCTCCTGGGGAATGAGGCCCTGCCTGCAACAGTCTCTTCTAGGGACAGAGAGGACTCCGGGGGGGGGGGGGGGGTCTCCATTCCCATTCACACCTTGCTCATTCAGCAGAGTTGGAAATGAAAGCATCAAATCTTGATGTTGCACAAGTAACTTAATGTCATGAGATAAAAAATAATTTTTTAAAAAAAAAAGGTAATAATTTATTGGGACATAACACAGTTACTATGCCCAAGACTCATTTGGGCTTCCAAGGCACCAAGCTGGTCATGAATGGGGAACTGACTTGTATCTGGCAACTCTGAGCTAGATTTCCTAGCAGTTTCAAGAAAATGGCCATTTTAAAGATGACACACTGGAAGCCTGCTCTGAGCATGAGCTCAGAAATTAAGCCTGATTAAGCCCGATGCACAACCTGAATGATAATATTCCTAAGCAAGACACCTGCTTGGAAATAGGGACACAAATTACAAAGCCGAAGATGTTAAGAGCATCCTGGCACAACATACTAGGAGAGATGGGACAGGTATGTCTAGAAGGAGCATCACAACTTGTCAAGCGCTGTTTTCCCCAAACGTACCCCTGAAGTAGGGTTATGCTGGAGTTGTTCAATGGGGTGGGCAGGACCCGTGTTAGTCTTTCATGTACTGAAATAGATTTATGTCAGCTCTCCAGGTTATCAGAGCTCACAGTCAGTTGGGTTCAGAAGTGTCTGCAGTTTATCTGTGCTAAAGCTGGGGATGAAATTTAAATGGAGCAAAACACTTTGAAGGTCCAGGAAAACTGCCAGCAAAAGCTTAATAGACGGGACATTGTGGCAATTGTTTCAAATCAGACTGAATGACAATTTTCAGCTGCTGCAAGACTAAAAGCTACTTCAAGAATCCAGCAAGAAGTCAGCATGTGTCACACTTCTTCCTGCATGGCAGTATCAGCAGCAGCTTGGTAAGTCACTGGTTTCCCAAGAAGCAAAGGTAAAGCAGAGATGACTAAAATTACAGGGAATTCTGTGAAAGTAAGAAAATAAACGGCAAGGCCTAGGAGGAGCACTAGGGGAAGAGACATAGAAAAATGCCTGTTTAAAGAAAAGGGTAAAGCAATACCAGTGTGAGGGTAAAAATGACATACAGAAATTTAATTTTCTGTTGAGGAAACTGATAGTAATACAACTTTCCCACTGGCAAGGTATAAACTGGACATAGACAACAAGTTTTTCACCTTCCTGTGAAAATAGTTCAGATTTTTAAAAATGCTATTATTCCTGTTTGTATCAGCACAAAGATGAGAATTTTGGGAAAACACACCAAGAAAGAATCCAATTCCTTCTTTCCTTTCTCTTTCCTCAACACAAAAATGAGAACAGGTACTTATGTGGAACTGAGATTTGGATTCATGTCCTTGCATGAGTTTATCTCTGGTGAATGCACTGACCTCCCAACCACTAGCCCATTTACTAATATGAGGAAAGTCTAGATTCAACTGGAGAGACTGAAAGGCTTCAGTAGGTCAAAGCATGTCCTGGGCTCCTCATCCCATCCCTCTGCTGCGGGGAGCAACTAGGAGCAGACAAGCAGCCTGACTGTCTCACCTAAAGCAGACTAAGGCAGAGGGGAGCAGGTCAGCAAAGTCCACAGCACCTGGGCTGTTGTGGACCTAAGAACTTAAAAATCATCTCCCAATTAGGTAAAACAGATGTAGGTTTTATAGCTAATTTTCATCAGAGACTGGAGAAATCTACCCCATAGAGCATTCAAGAATTCAAACAGCTCTGTGAGTCTTTATTTTTAATGAACCATCATTTGCACACACACACACAAAGAAAGATTTTCAGAGTATTTTCAGCCATTTTTGACTCTAGCAGAACAGTGACTCATTAATAATGAACAATACTATCAGAAGGTCAGAAAAGGAGGAAAAGCACACACAAACACAAAAGACACTAAGCATTCAAATGCAAAAGGGCTAGCGCCTATGAAATGACTTGCGTGGTAAGTAAAGAAGTGGGAGATGCAAGCCAAAAAATTAAATGCACTAGCTGAAGGCCTGCTTGAAAATTTGTGATGATGGATTCACCAGTAAAGCCATTGCACCTCCCAGTGCGGTTGGAGAAAAGCTCACGCACCCTGGAAGAATGCTGCTGTTGTCAGCACTATCAAGAAAGGCCAAATGCAACACGTGTCCAGCTGCCTTGCAGAGTTTTGCAGAGTTTGCTTCTTGTGGGCAGCAAACGAGTGATTGGGGCAAAGTTAAGGAAAAGCAGGCTGAATTTTGACCTGGAAGATCAGATGCTGACCACATTCTTAAAAACACTCATCAAAGAGAGCACAGGATGGAGGAAATCGCTCATTGTTATAGTTCATAAGAAATCATTTGCTAGCCTTCCTCACAAATTTGGAAAGTTAAAATGCTAGCATCATCCAAGACATTAGTTAGTCAAAAAAAGACCAACAGAGGGAAATCCCTACCCTAAGCTGTGCTGAAGAAGGCAAAGCAGTGGCCTGAGGCTTGATAGTACAGATGCTGGTGAAGAGCCGCCAGCACAGACACCTGGAGCCTAGTTTGGACCTCAGGCAACCTTTGAAGAATCCAGTCTTCAGTGTGTGCTTTTGGCAGCGTGCCCAGAACATATCTGAAAGTCTACAAACTACTCTCCACTGTTATATAAATTAATTACTTCACAGAGTGGTTATCCTACACTTCCAGAGTTAAGAGCTTCATGTTCAGCTGGCATAAAATGGCAAGGCCAGTAGATTGCTCTATTTTTTCCTTCATGTCTAATTCTTCTTTCATTCAGCTATTATTAATGTTACTCAAGTGAACTCAGATGAACTGATTTACCCTAGCAGTCAGTAAGCAAATAACAAGACTTTGAGATCCTGACTTTCATAGAGCAAGATCTTCAGGTGAATTACTATGCACAATTTTACTGGCTTGACAGTAAGTCAGGTTTTTGATAAGTGATCTGGCCAACACTGAGCTATCAAACCACAGACAAAAAATTTCTTGCAGTGTTTGGAACTCTCCCCTGGGTGCTAGTTTCTCTTTCCTAAGCAAAAAGGCACAAGGCATTGTTTTCTGGGATGTGCTGAGTTTGCTTGCTTTCGCATGTTGCATTAAAGCCCTCAAATCCCAAACTCATATTTGCAATACTAGTTGGAAGGGTTTGGGAAATGTACAGGGGATCATCAGCTGTGGTGGAACTGGGACATCTCTTGGTTTCTCCCCAGGCATGTGAAATGGTAGCATGGTCCTCCTTGGATGCTCACTTCTGTTGCCTTCCCCTGCTCCAGCACTATACCAATGGCTTTCACCCCATCAGGCTCCTTGGCTGTCTCAACACACAAGGCACTGCCCATGGCAATGGGAGCTTTGCCTGCCTGGACTTCCTGGACAATAGTGATTGGTGCCAGTGCTGGCACGTGCTGCTGCATCAGACCTCACTGAGAGCCCAGACCTTCCCCTCAAGCCCACTACATCTGGGCCAGTGCAAACCCCAGTGGCATCAGCTTCCTCACAGCAGTGTCACATCAGCCACGTCAGGCCCCAGCTGGGTGAACTGAATGTACGCCGAGTTCCCATCCCCAGCGTCAAACCAGGAGTCGGGATGCTCGCACCATCTGCCCGCTGCAGACCGATCGCAGTGGAAGGGTGGAGCGTGCCTTGTTCTGCCTTTGGTATGGGGTGTGCTCGCTTCCTACATCTAAAACCGAGCCAGAGCTACATCTCGCTATTAAGGGGGGTAAATTGAAATGAAACCTCGTCCTGACATTTCACATGTGGTTAGTCTGACAGCACTGCGCTGCATGTACGTGACAGATGGCTACCAAGGAAAAGTACAGGAAGAGGTTAGGGGTGAGGAGCTCTCTGGCCTGCGATAATACAAGAGGCTCTGATTTAGCAAGCAGTAAATGTTTCCCAGATACACGGCATATTCTAGACTATGCGATGTCTCATCACCCAGCATTTGCAGCTGCTGACACAGCAAAGCAGACATTAAGGACGGGGTGGGTCAGCGGGTTGTGTGTGTTTGCCACAGGATGGTGGGGATACTGCAAGCGGGAGTTGAGTCTAGCCAGACAGATGTGTTCTCCATGAGCAGTTTGGGATCCTTCCCCTGCAAGCTGGGCCGATCGTGGAGCTTTAAGCCTAGAATGTGCTCTTATTCCCCTACCACAGGGATTTTCCTTATCCAGCTGCATTGAAGGCATCTAGGCAAGCAGTAGTCTGCCTACAGATGGCAGGGAAGGCTAGCAAAGGCACTTGGGTGACTTGGTGTGCTGGAGATACCCCACTGCCACAGCACAGCAGTGTCCTCGGTCGCATACAAGCTATTAACTGCCTAGTAGCACCAGAGGAAGAGTTCTTTCTCGGACCACTCCTTTGGTGGTGCAGACACTGCCTGCCACTTGCCCGCCTGGCTCATGTCCCTGCTGTCCAGGCCAGAAGGTTTTCCAAAGGAGCAGCTGCTCTGAGCAAGGACGGTTGACTCTTGCCTGCTAATTGAATGGTGGCATTGATTTTCGTGTCTCTCTAGGTGGACACTGGGGTCTGCACTGGCATCTGCAGTTGGAACTCCTGCAACCCTGCGGAGTTGCACCAGCCCTCCCTCTGCCAAGGCCACCGTCCTCATGGGCAGTGCTGGCTGGGGACACAGCCTGGAGGGTCTGGCTGGACAACAGGACAAGGCAGTGTCTCTGCCAGCAAGTCCTGCACATTTTAGGCAGGACTTAAAGTTCACCTCCCCAGAGACACTCAGAAGGGAAAACAGACATAGCAATACCTCCAGCAGTGGAAAGGAGGGCGAGCAGAAGACCTGGGAGGTCAGCCTATCCCACACCACTCTGCGCACAGCACATGGATGGGACTGTGGCCTGTTTATCTGTAAACAGTGGCACTGCTCAGCACAAACATGCAATCAGCCAGAGCCTGGAAAGCTTCACATCCTTCTTGGTAGCAGCGTGATAGAAAATAAGGCCTTGGCTCATTGCCCTGAGTGTATTGATGAAGTGGGCTGGGTGAGGAGCAGGGAAGAGATGGAACAGAAAAGCTGAGCTTTGATTTTTCAAGTCTGGTTACCCCAACAATGTGATACAGGCAGTCCCAGCAAGGGAGACTCTGGAGCTGGACATTTAGGGAGGGTGTGAGCCCTAGGACAGCACTGAAGAGCTGCTCAGAACCCTGGTCACAGCTTGCTTTCTGGGAGAAGCTGCCTGTAACATCTCAGTCTGCACACAAGTACTATTTGAAGATGCTTTTTGTTGGTCATACGTCCTTAAAAGGCATTACTACTCTTGTATCCAAGAATCCTCACAGGTCCCTCTCTTCTCATGAAGTCAGACAGAAATATCATCCTCATGTCACAGTTGAGGAGATGAAGCACAGCAAGATCAAGTGATTGTGTAAGTGCAAAAGGCCCAACCTCTAGCGGCACAACTGTTTAAAAACAAGTGCACGATGGACCAGAGCTGTCTGGGCGAGTCACAGGTTGTATCTTCCCCTGCAGAGGAGCAGCCTCATCCATTCGACTTCCACGTGTCAGCAACTTCTAATCAGGGAAAGAAAAACACAGGATATTAGTTAGGCAGTACTGATTCTTGTAGCCCTGTGTGTCTCCATATTCCCTTTCACCCAAGGCTGAGAACCCTGGGGCAGTTAGTCCAGAGAAGAGCAGACTGAGAGGGGATCTTATTCATGTTTACAAATATCTGAAGGCTGGGTGTCCAGCAGAAGGGGCCAGTCTCTTTTCTGTGGTGCCCTGTGATAGGACAGGGGCCAATGGTCACAAACTGGAAGACAGGAAGTTCCACCTCAACATGAGGAAAAACTTCTTTACTGAGGGGGTGACAGAGCCCTGGAACAGGCTGCCGGGAGAGGTTGTGGAATCTTCATCTCTGGAGACTTTCAAAACACACCTGGATATGTTCCTGTGTGGCCTGCCCTGGGAGATCCTGCTCTGGCAGGACAGTTGGACTTGATGATCTCCAGAGCTACCTTCCAACCCCTACCATTCTATGATTCTATGTGTGAGCATACCTGTATTAAGGACAACCTGTTTCACAGGGAACTGGTAGTAGCAGAATAGTACCTAGTTTTGTACTGCAGATGGAGAAAGGGCATTTGAGTTTACAGCTGATGAGAAACTTTTTACTTACAATCATGCACAGAGACAAAAGCACTGGACATTCAGCTATATGAATGTGGTAAAACTTAGGTGTGGGTGTAATAAAAAACCCCAACCTTTTCTGATAAAACTTAAAATCCTGTCCCATGGGCTTCCTCTGCGGTGATTTATTTTATCTAGCAAGTTTTAAGTTATGATTGGCATTCATTAAATTCATTGAACATATTGATAATTGGCTGTCTTAACACTCATGCATACACAAGACTGGGGTGTTCAGATTTCATCTGAGGCACCAGCCACACAGCAAACAGCAAAGGACATAACATTGAATCCTCAGTGACGTGAAAGGCTGAAGAGACTTCACTGTCCCAAGTCTGAGTGTTGATAAAGTGATCCTGTTGCTGAGACCTCCAGAGCCCCAGGACACTCTTTACCTGGGGGACCATTCTGTGAGACTGACTGACTAAGGTGCATCCAAACCTAGGTTCTTGGTATCAAAAGAGAAAACGATGCTGGTCACTTATCTAACAGGAAGATTCCCATTCCCTTTTCCCCTCCTCCTCAGGAACACCCACAAGTGCCTGGTTCCATTTGCTACAGTATTTTCAAGAGGGACCTATGAGCTCCTCAGTGCCTTCTCTGCAGGAAGCCAGAGCAGCACTGTGCTCTCTCTGCCAGGCCTCAAGGACAGAGTACAGGAAGGGGGTTTCTGGAGAAACTAGCCATCCTCTTCCACTGCACACAGGTTGTTTTTTTCCCACCCTTACTCCACTGGAGAAGTCCTTAGAAGAAGAGACGTGCATGCAATTTGCCTCCTTACATTTACCTTGGGGAATCTTTCCAGACATTGTCCCCAACAGCATCTTATTTCTGAGACATTAAAAAGCCACCCTATTCAAATGCAAATCAAGTCCTTCCTGACAATAACTGTTGAGTAATTTTGACGTCAATACAAGCGCTCTAGCCGGACGTTCCAAGAATAGACCTGATGTTTGGGAACGGAGCAAAAAGGAAGTGACCACAGATAATACACAGGAGCAAGTCTTTAAAGGAGAGACTGTGAGAGGAAGATAGCACAGCCAGGGGCATCAGGTACCAAAGCATCAGAGGTTTAGAGCAAGGGACAGGCATGGTAAGCTAGGCTGGAGAAGGCTGAGGCTGAGGCTCTCCTCAGACCTAGGACAATAAAGCTGGGACTTCCATCTTGGGTGAGTGGGTTTTCACAGAATTAAGCCTGAGCTCTTTCCTGTAGGCTGCATTTTGACCAATGTTTTGGACATTTGGAGCTCGCTTAGGTACCTCTGCCCTGTGATATGTTATATGATGTGCCCTCTGGAAGTTTTCTTCTGCACAGTGTGTGCTGTCATGTTCCTAAAGCTGGTTGCAGAGAGGACACTGAACTCGCATGCCTTCAGAGGGGAAGTCTTCCAGCCAGAATTTGGTATCAAAAAGTACATTCAGACACAGAATTAGCCCACCACAAGGACGAGATGCATAGTGTATATTGCTGATGGGTTGATAGAGCAAACTGCTGGCCCCCCAAGGCTCTCCAAGGCAAATAGCATACTCTAGAGCTGAAGTAGACCCCTTAGGAAACATGATCCAGCAGAGATGCCATTGATGTGCCTTCATGATCAGAGGAATACATGCAGGGTTTCCCAAGTGACGTGGCATTTGAGCACTGTTTGGAATACAATGGCCTTTCTGCCTGTTTTGGAAATTTCTGACATTCTAAGTACAATCGTATTTGTAAGGGCTACATCTGCCCTTTCTGATCTGCTTGTTCATCAGCCAGTGGAGAGCCCTCAGGTACAAATCTCCTGCCCTGATCTGCTACTTAAGTCTTGTGCTAATTAATCACCCAGGGCTCTCAGAGAGCTTTATAGCATTAACCCATTCACCTCTGAAAAACTTTCCTATTCACAAAAAGTCGCATATTTATCTGGCAGAAAGTAACTGATCAGTGACTCCCAGAAACACCATTATTATGGTAGGCAGGTATTATTTTACCCTCTTTCTGTTGCAAAGCTGATTTTTCCAAATTCAGAAGGCACATCAGTGACAGAGATGTGGAACAGACATGGTGTTCAAACCGTGAGTTCTCCTGCAGCCATTCTTCAATAAAATGTTTTCCCACCATTTCATGCAAACCCAAGCATAACCTCAACAGATTGGAGTCCACCTTTAGTCATGGGTGGACCAGATTTACCTCACAAGGGCCCTTCTGCCCATTTTTTGTTAAACAAAAGGCTCTCTTATGACCAGTTAACAACTAATAAGTAGATGCCTGCTACTGCTCTTGTGGCGTGCTTCTCTTCGTGTCTTTGAGGACAACATCACATACCTACATCCTGGGGGAGCTGCACTGCATATAGACCTAAACACAGTCCTCTCTCCCCATACATTTTCTGTCACCTGTGGATTTCCTAGAGGGAGAGTGAGGACATGGCTGTTGAGACATGCAGCCCCTGGTCTGTGGTTGCCTTGTGCGGCATTTGCTACAGATCATGGCATGGGGTGACAACATAGCTGCACAACCATCCCAACCAGACTTGGCCCCAGCTTCCTGTATGAATGCTGGTGTTCCCCTTTTGGCTGTGCACAGGGAAGGGAAAAACGCCCTCTGGGTTTCCTATTTAATCCTTCCTTTCATCTTCAGACAGGTCTGGAATCATTTCAGTACTTCTAAAGGGAATGGGAGAGCCACATTCTCCAGTAAATGTGGTTTTACCAGGAGGGAATAAAGAGAAATGGCAGTAATCAAGGAGCAGAATGGTGAAGTACAGCTGACACATGGACCCTAAAAGAAGTTCTGACCTCATCCTTCCTTGTTAATAGGATATATATTGCTGCAAATGGAGCAGGCTACTGTCAGGAAACAGTGAGCTGTGTAACCCTACTGCCTGTCCTGCTGGCTGGGGGGCCTCTGTCAGTCAGTCCTCTGCCTTGTCTTCAGGCTGTGGACACTGTGGGTTGTCCCAGGTTCGGGCACTGGCTCTGGGTGCCCTTGGAGCCCCCTCGTGCATCTGAATCTCCCTGGGACACGTCCAGGCAAGGTCCCTCCCTGCTCTGGGGTCCAGGCTACAGCTGTGTAAAGAAGAGGGAAACTGGACCCTGAAGGGCTCAGCTGTTTTCATCTGGACCCTGCAGAAAGCTTCCCCAGGGTCTACCAGCCCAGATTCAGAATTTTACAGCTTAGGGTGGAGAGACATCTCAGATGTCCTTCAAACACACAGTTTCCTTCTCTGCAGTGCTCCCAGCAATGCCTCTCATTCTCTCTATCCCCCTGTGAGTCCATAAGGACCAGCACCCCCAGCCAGCCATCCCCACTGCAGCAACCCTCCTTCACCCGCTCCCCCATGACTAGACATGCTGGTGGCACTTGGCCATCCCCTCCCTCTGAGACTCCCTGCTCCCAGTGGGAGATATGGGGCCAAGCCTGGCAAATGTGGGCACCTGCTGGCAGCAGGCGGGCAGTGAGGAGTGGGCAGTGAGCAGTGGGCAGTGAGCAGTGGGCAGTGGTCAGGCACTGGGAAGCAGGCAGGCAGCGAGCAGTGGGCAGGCAGTAGGCAGTGGTCAGGCACTGGGAAGCAGGCGGGCAGCGGGCAGTGGGCAGGCAGTGGGCAGTGGTCAGGCACTGGGAAGCAGGCAGGCAGTGGGCAGGCAGTGGGCAGCGGGCAGCAGGCAGGCACTGGGAAGCAGGCAGGCAGCGGGCAGTGGGCTGGGCCAGTCCGGGCACGCGGAGCAGGAAGCACCTGCTCCTGAAGTGACGCTTTCTTATCTGACCCCGGTCACATCAGGTGGCTTCCTTGTTTGCCTTGGCGTTGGGCCCCCACGGCCCACTCTGGCTGCCGCTGCTGAGCTGCTCCTCTACTCCTTTTTTTTCCCTTCTTGAGTGCGTCCATTGATCTGAAAAGAAAACAGTCTGTAGCCCTTTCCAGTGCGCGGCTTTAGCTCACACTTCCCCCACCTGGGACAATAGTGGGGAGCGGGGTGAGGGGTACAGGGTGCATCGCCCTCCACCTCAGAGTAAAGCTGCCCATGCTTGGCCACATGCTTGGCAACCATCACGCAAGGCGAGTCCCTCTGCCCTGGGAAGGAGCCAGTGCGTGATGACCTCTGTGCAGCGGTGTAAGATGGTGGGTGGCCCGTGCCCCACATTGAGGGTGATGGACTGTGGCCACCCCAAGCCAGAGTGCCAGGGCTTTAAAAAAAAACACATGAACACTTGCTGTTCCTCTTCCTCCTCCCTCCCAGGGGCTGAATGATATACTGAGAGACGGCTGGTCCAGGCTGTGGGGCAACCATGCCTGGGGCCTCCCCAGGGCAGCACCAGGGGAGAGCCCACCTGGCCGTGCCGAGGTGCCGCATGGCATCCTGCGGTCATCCCGAGAGCCAGGAGCTTTCAGGAGCAATTCCCCGCATCTTCTTCCAGCTCTGCCTTAGGGGCAAATCCCGAGGCTGAGAGGGATGCGGGCGCTCCTGATCTGCATTTCAGCCGCAGAAGTTGGCCTGCCTCCAAGATGGTGCCGTTTCAGTTTGACATCCGCCTCTGAAATAGTCTTCAATATAAATTTAAGCGATGGGTAAGGTGTTGGCACACTGAAATGTAGTGCTGCTGCCGTAGAAAGATAACAACGGACTCAGAGCATGCACGTATTTTAAAACCGTACCCTAGTCAACGGTCCCCTGTAAGTTAGAGATGCATGATAGAAATTCTTTGGCTTTGGATTTTATGAGACGTGCATGGAGCAGTCTTGCAACATATTTTCCTTTTCCTCCTCCCCCTCCCCCCCCAAATCCTTAATCTTAGGCTCTTTTGATAAGGAGAAATAATTGCTCCAGGGGCAAAATTTGCAATGAAAAAAACCCATAGAAGAAACTTTTCATACTTAACATACTATGCAAAGAGGAACAATAAGATAATAATGGGTCTGAATATTCATTATGCTAATCAAATGTTAATAAACTGTGGGATAGTGTGCAGCTCAGTTTGGCTCCCCATCTCCATCTTTCTTCCTTTCTTGCCTGCTTCTTTCTCTCTCCCTTTCTTCTTGTTTGCTTCTTCCCTTCTCCTCCTGCCACAGGAGCAGAGCTTGGGGAAGCCGTCTTGACCAAGACGCCAAATGTTCAGATTGAAAGCATTATTTATTTAAAACAGTCCTGCAAATAGTAAACACTGTCAAACAGACATGCAACATCTGTGTAGTTAAGGCTGTTGGTGAATATTTCTACTCTGACCTCAGGGAAGCCTCAGAAATAGACAATAGCTGATAATCGGAGAAGCCCCAAGTAGATGTGTGCAACTATGTCATGTTCAAGACATGAATAATTAAAATGAAGACTACCTCATGCAATGTTACCTTAAAACCGAATAATGGTTATGTTTGGACATCAGGCATCCTCACAGTTACGTGGACAGTATTTTCATTTCACCACATTAATTATGTAGGCAAACAAAAAAACAAAACATAGTGTAACACGCTCATGATCAGTAACAGCAAAGGCTTGAGTGTAACCAGAGATACACCAACATCATGTGTCTCCGGTTTCAGATAATCACCTGGTGTCAAATCCTTTGTGCTGGGGGTGTGCCGCAGAGCAAGGGAGAAGAGACTAAACCAGTGTGCAGTGCTGAAATACAACCTGGCAGGTGACCCTCTCCCTCTTTCTTTCCAGCAAGACCCTGCCTTAGATACATCATCGTGCCTGCCAGAGCAACAGGCTCCTTCTCTGCCTCATGGGTGAGAAGCCAGGTGAGCAGTCAGCCAAGTGGCGTTACTATGAACCTTGTGTGTTGTGTCCGAGTACCTCTGGGACACCTCCTTCACCATAAGCCTGATGGCCAGGGGTGCTGTGTGCCCCTGCTCCCTGGGCTAGGGGATCCTCATGTTGGGGCCAAGCAGCTCAAGTATCCTTTGGTCTGCTGAGGCAGTATTTAGATAGGCAGCAGCAATGGTCTTATTCTCTTTGGGCAAGAAGAGACTGCTCAAGGAACAGCACATAGTGTCTTACAGGTCTTAGAGGTGCCTATGCAGTGTTGCAGCTACTCAGCCCCCAGAACTGGAGGCTCAGGGTCTGTCACCAGCATGGTCACGGGAGGCAGACTTAGTCTTTCTCTGCTAGCTGAGTTCTGGGCAGCTCATGGCAGGGTCAGAGCTGCCCTGACCTGGGCTTTCATCACATAGCATGTCATGGGAGTCACTCAGCAATTGCCCTATGGGAGATGAATATTATCCTCGCTAAGTATGGCTGGAAAGTATGGCAAGGTCATGGCAGGACTGAGCCCCACAGGGTCACTCAGGGCAGACCAGAGCGAAGGTTGTGTTAGGAAGACATGGGATGCATTGGTGGCCATGATGAAGGCATGTGCCTTCTGCTAGCCCAGAGAAGAGAGTGTGGAGTGCTACAGATTGCTCTGGATGTTTGTACAACCGCAGGCACCAAGAAGCCATGTTCAGCCCACGTGCCTCTGTCCTGCCTGTTCAGAAGAGGCAGTAGATGTGAAAGGCAGCTGCAAAACCAGCCCCGAGGGCATACCTGAAGGATCCCATCCCTGCTGGCTTGATCTGCAGCAGCACTCGGAAGCTGTGCTTCCTCTGAATCCCAAATCCATAGCATCCCTCTCTGGGGAAAGACAGAAATACCATCTCCTACAAATGTGCTTTCTCTGTAGCCCTTTCTTCATCTCTGCCATCACTCACATAACCACTCCTCAGTCTGCCCCTTGGGAGAGGGCAGCAGAGCACAGACACCCAGACTCGCCATGCCCACCGTGGCTTCCCAAGCAGTGGCAGTGAACTTCCATCAGTCCAGATGAAACTAGCTGAGTTTTGCTTTCTTGATCCTGGGTGTTTACACTGTGCTGTGAGACCAGGAACTCTCCCATGAGAGGTCTCTTTGTACTTCTCCAGCAGCATGCTAGGGAAGCTGCCCTGCTGGATGGGCAGCCAGCAGACTGTGAAATAGCCATGATTTTGAAGCTTCTAGCTTGTCTCAAGGTTGTGAGTAGGCACTGATCAGGGGATGGGGAGTGGGCTGCAGTCTCCTTTATACGGAGGGACTTGCATAAGGCCTGGCCTTTGCCAGACTGACCCCAAATGCATATTTGCCACTACTCTCAGCCTAGGACACACAGATAAGCTGATCCATCTCATCTTGCCTTCATTTGTCACCAACATTAACTTTCTTGGACACTTCACTGCCTAATCTCCCCTTTTCACCAGCTTCTTCCTGGGATCCACTGCCTGTTTTCATGTGGCTCATGCTCTGCCCTCATCCCCATGAAGGGAAAAAAAAAAGAAAAAAGGAAAGAAAGAGAAAATAAGATGACTTCACAGGAAGGTGTTTCCAAAATTCAAGCAAACATCTCTCGTCCTGCAGCTCCGCTTCTCACTTCGCTTTCATTTACTAAGAGGGATGACACTTCTAAGACCAGTTTGGAGCTCTGCTTCTAAGCTTGAAATAGCTGTCTGACAAAACGTAATCTGGGTTTTCCCCATGACATTATTAGGTCACTAAATCCTAACTTTCAGATAAAACTTCTGAGGACGTATGTCCCCAGTCCCCACAAATTGAATTATGATGTCAGAAAATTCAGGTAAGAATGTTTATCATCTTAACATAAGGCAAGAGGAAAGCCATTATCTTTCAGTCAGACATTTTCATATGTTTTTCTTATACATGGAGAGGAAAAAAAGAAATCAGCCCTACCAGCTCTATACATCTTCCATATGTGTAGAAGTCCAGATGGATGTGTGCCAGGTAGGGCATCATTGGGCATGTATGAAAGCTGCTGTCCTCGAGATGCCCTACAGCCCCCCCCCAGCTCTGAGAGCCAGAGGTACTGCTGCCTCCCTCGATGCAGCTTCCAGACAGGGTGCATATTTTAAATGTCCAGGTTTTTGCTTGGGAAGCAACGCCAGCCTTGCTGAGTGTCCAACCTACATTGTTGCCCAGTGGGCTGCCTGTGGAGGGGAGAGACGGGACTCTGGTGCTCCCTGTGTGATAGTGCTAATTGGCTGCTCTGCAGTGGAACTGTTTATCCAAGTTGTTTGTCTAAGTGCAGCAGATACCTGGATACCAGAGGCTGAAGGAGGAGGCTGATGGTATGAAGCTGGGTGCAAGCCTGTGGCTGATGCTGGGGAGGGCTTCAGTTTTCTTTGGCCAGGCATCTGTGTTTGTTCTGGCAGAGCTGGGGTGCTGGTGACACTGGGGGCAGAGTTCAGGACATCACCAGAAAATTAATTTATGAATTCATTTGTGTTGAAATAACAAAGGCAATTCCCTCTCAGCATGCCACACTCCACCCACTCAGCTGTGCTTTCTGAGGCTGCAGAGCTCTGCTTCCTCCAAGCCACCCCTGGAGTCCCAGCTCTCCCCATCTGCCTGATGACTACAAGGAACATGGGGTGTTTCAAGGGGCTTTGCAGAGGGAAATGCTGCCCCACCAATGCAGGCTGCTTTCTGCCAGACCTTGCTGTTGGCAAACATAAAGCTCATCCTTGTTGCCCTGCCCCTTCTGCCAGTGGAAGGCTGCATTTTGGGGGCTGCTAAAGAGCCTACTGGCCATGACTCCAAGGGAAGGGCTCCAACAGTGGGATTGCGTGGGGGCCTCCTTCCCCGTGGCCTTGCTGCTGCCAGGAAAAGGGAACAGGAGGCACTAGATTTCCTTGCTTGCTGGGGCTGGAGACATCTGCCTTCCTCAGGCCCTTGCAGGACCAGGGGCAGAGGAGAAGTTCAGCATGTCCTGATGCTCTTATGACACCGATCAGGTGCTCCCCCAGGGGATATCTCTGCAGCAGGAGGAAAGGGATGCAGCCATCACAGTTCCCTGCCCCAGCTAATGTCACGTCCCTGGGGACGCAGGCAGCTGCACAGGACAGATCAAGTCCACCTTGCCCGTTGTAGGGGAGTGCAAAAGCAGGCCAGGAGGGAGGAAGCAGATCTCTGCTTGTGCTGAGTCACAGCGCATTGCTGCTACAGGAGGGCTCTGGGCCATGGGCGGGACAAGGGACCACCCCTTCATGAAAGCTGAAAGCAAGCACAGCTACCTCGAATGAGGGAGTAGCTCATAGGGTTTCGTTTGCATCAAGTACAGCTTAGTATTTCCCTGCATTACTTCCCCTCCACCAAAAATGCACACGCTCCTCTCTGCCAAGCAGCTCCTGCCCTGTGTGTAACACACCCAGCACAACATGACTTAGAAAAGCCCACTGGGTACCCAAGTCCACACAGTGCTGAGCATGCTGTGACAAAGTGGAGATGCAAGTTCCCTGGCCAGCACACAGGCTGTCAGATTCCCTCTCGAGGCCCATGGTCCTGCATTTCCCATCCTGTCAGTCTTGTCCAGAGGCTTGTTTGTTTTGCCCCTCACCAGAATGTGCTGCTGCATGTTTAGGCTGAGAAAGCAAAACAGTTGACTGAACAGCTGCTAGATTTGGGGAAGGGGAAGGGAGGGAAAATGCTTTCAGTTTTGACTTTTAACCACAAAATACACACTGGATTCTTCCTGACAAAAGTGACGAGAAACAGATCCATAGGTCTTTGCTGGAAGCAGAGAGAGAAAACAACAGAGCAGATACTTCCTGATGCTTGTGTCTCTGTGGTGTTTTCTGATACTAGCAGTGAGGGAAGGCAATGGATCCAGCAGGGGTAGGTGCTGCTGCCCTCCACTCAGCTGAGCAGAAGAGAACAATGACTATGTCCACATGCTGAGCTGAGAAATAAACTCAAAATTGGACTGAAGCAAACTGCACCTGTAGGCCTCCTGCTTTTCCCCCATCTTCTTGGCCATTGCTTAAAGCGTCCGTACTGTGCCTTGGAAGATTTGAGATTTTCGCTGCAAGACCAGGTTGGTGGAAAGCCAACAGGAGAGAGCTTAGCACCAGGTCTAATGCTTCCAAATTCTACTACTGCTCAAGAAGGACACTACTACAATGATATCTCCGTTCTGCTTACTGAGAATCTGGCACACTTTTTACTCTTTTTTTCTCTCAGGAAAGTCAGATGCTGTTTGAAGGCAGATGGATCATGTCAGGTCTGAGAAGGGGTGGAGCAAACTGTGGCTCTGCAGGGCTGCTGCCTTAGTGTAGTGCTTTGACAGGGGTTTGTGTCTACAGACAAAGGTTTGTGTCTGAACTCTCCTGAGATGCATTCCTGTCTCCATGGCACTGAAGGCTTATGGAAAGCACCACGTTGTTTACCCAGGAGGATGCTAAGATGAGCTCTGCTAGACTCAGAGACTGTATAGATATGAATGCATTCATGGTCTTTCATCCAAGAGAGGACCAAGGTTAGCAGGACAAAAGGCCTACTTCTGGGCAACATGTCCTTGAGTGCCTCAGAGAAGGTAGCACAGCTCAGTAGAAAATGCTCTTTTGGATTCATTTGCTCTATAAACAGAAACAAGGAAGGAAGGAAGGAAAGAGAGAAGAGAGGGACATGTTGGTTGTGTCATTAAGAAAGCTACCCCTTAGACCATGTATTTCTTTGCCAACTCAGGGTGAGTGAGAGCTGTCTTGCAGACATGGGGCTATGCTTATGTACAGCAGAGCTCTACTAAGTCAGTGCTGTTTCACTGTGGAAAACTGAAAGGCTCCCCACGTCTCATTCCCAGTCAATGTTCAGAGGTTCTCTCTACGCACTCATGGCTTACTGCTACAGTTCCCTACAGCGGCACAGGGTGGCTGCTTGGCCCCACAGCTAACAGAGGGGCCATGCTAAGGCTACACACTTAGGTGATGCAGAAGGTGCTTGTCCTGCATCTGTTTGGCCAGAGAGGAGAGAAGGGAGCCTGCCCAGGTCTCAGAGGTGCTCTGTGACTACCCAGCAATGGGAGGGGTTATTCTGGGACAGGAGGAGGCAGAGGGACTGCAGTTTTGTCAGACTTTAGGAGTGCAAAATGATGTGGATCCTTGTGCCCTCTGATCCCCTAATGTAGCAGTGCAGCAATCAGGTGTAGCCAAGTCACACGTAGCCCTGTCCCGCAGAGGAACATTTCCCATTGTCCTGCTATTTTTTTTTCCGCCACTGCGAGTTTTATTACCTCAAAGGTATGGAATTAGGAAATGAAAGATGTGGAAAAATTTCTCAGACCAAAGCACTCATTTCCATCATTTCCACCTTGCCCTGGATTTCCTTCTCCATCAGTTCCAGCAGTGTCCTTGGTTCAAGCCTTGGAGTCATTAAAGTCCTTTTGAAGCTCTAGTGCCCCATGCTAGTTCTCATTGCTCAGCAGAATGCTACATCAGGAATAACAAAGTCCACTTTGATCAACTACTTCCATCCTTTACAGCTGCTTCTGCAGGAGTGATTAATCCCAGCCCTTCCTCCGCTAATAATAAGCGCAGAGAATCAGCTACATCCTTTGTTGTTGTTATTTTCTCTTTTCATGTCCCTTTTTGGGGAGAGCTGTGGAAAGGACTTTGGTCCAGGTTCTACCGGAAAGGTGGCTGGGGGCATGATGGTGGTGGAGAGCACAGGTACCTGGTGGGCTTGGGTGGACCAACCTCTCCCCAAGTTGAGGCCATGGGTTTCCTGAGAGCCGAGGTCCCCATGCACCTGTTCTGGAAATCTTCACAGCCCCACTGGTTCCTGAAATGCTACCTACATGCAGGAGATTAGCATTTCCTATTGGCAGGGAGCCTTTGGGAGATGCAGGGCCGTTCAATAGGAAACACTAGGCACAGAGACTTTGCTGGGAATTAGGCCATTTTTAATAAACCCTGCAGTCCCTTGGGCTGCTGATCTGGCACCTTGCTCTTCCATGAACTTCTTACAAATAAAAAGTATTCCAGGCCTTCAGTTTCTGTTTTAAGCTGACACTGAGTCAGAATTGCTCTTTATCTGCACTAATCTAATTGGGAGAAAGAGGAAGCACACTGTTTATTTAATGACAAATGCCAGCTGAAGAAGAGGAGGCTTAATTATTAGTGAACACCAACTTTTACGGATAAGAGTTCAGTGTCTAGACCCACGGTCCACTATGTTTTGAGGACTGAAAAGATAAAAGCCTTAATATCGGAAACAACCCTGTAGACAAGCATTTCACAGCAGCAGCAGAGATGCAAATGCCCTGTATCACCTCCTGGTAATGGGTGACATCGGCTGAGCTATGCATTATTCATGATGCATACAAGGGAAGGACATAGTGTCTTTGAACCTAACCTGTCTCTTTACTGAAACAGCTGGTACCTGAGGTGTAATCTGGGAAAATGCACCTCCAGTTCTCTCTTCACAGGTCTGTTTGTGAGATGCTGAAATATCAAGCTCCATGCAGATTGGTCCTGGTACATGGGGGAAGGATTGGGCATGGCTGACAATGGGAAAGTGAAAGAAGAGGGAGATGTGGCTGGTGCCTCTGCTTTCTGCCCCAGGCATAGGGCTGTGAGTCCCTGATTGCTGTTATGACACAAGAGGTGCAATGGGGAGAATAAAGTCTGAGTGCTGGAGTGAGCTGGTGTGTGTTTTCTGTGATACCTACTTTGGGGAAATGTCATTTTGGCTAGGGGAAAACTGCAGCATCAGGCTGTTGCTCCTCAAGCTTTTGGGCCTCTGGTTGTCAGCCTGGTCACTCAGCACCTACAGTTGTGAGGTGCACATTGCACACTGAAGAGGAAAAAGGTGCACTGCAAAGCACCCTTAATAAATGGTGCTCTCAGCTTCTCCCTTAATTTCTTAACACCTCTTCCCCTCTTCGGTGCTACCGTGCTGGGTGGTGTCATCCTTCTTTGAGGTTAGGACCTTAGGTTTGATGTTTGGGACAAAAAAGACACCATTGTTGTAGGAAGAAGGAACACTGGTACCCAAATGTCTTGTCCAGCATGTCATGTGTGTCACACGTATCTGCTGAATCAAAAAAACCTGGAGTCAGAGACAGAAGGTGAGAGCACTACTCTGATGTACTCCTCCCTAAACCCACCTAGGACAGTCTGCTCCTCCAAAGAGCTTCCTCAGGCACTGTGTGCACAACTCCAGTTACAACATCTAACTGGAGCCCCATAGAGCTATGCTCAGCTCTGTCACATCAGTGTAAAATCAGAACAACCCTTGCCATGCTCTGCTGCACCACAGATCAGCATCTGTTGCATAGTCCACTTCAGCAGATAGTTGTCGGACTGCATAGGTACTAGTAAGGGCAGAATCTATCCCAGAATGAATTTACATGCCTTTTTTAACCTTTGGTGGGGATAAGTATGTAAATATGTGAATGAAACCTCAGTAAGTAATTCCTGCTTTGTTTTTCTAAGGGATTTTGGCATTTTTCAAAATTCACAAATCCCAAGGTCTCAGGCTCTTCTGCAGCTCTGCTGACAGAAGCAAGATAAAGTCCTGGCATTTCTGACAAGTGTAATCTGGCACAGCCCCATGGATTTGGCTGCTTTTGAGATGGCTGAAGATACGACCCAACCACACAAGGAATTTTGTCTAATGCATGGATGGCTTGGAAGTGTGCTGACAAACTAGAGAGGATTTAGGTAGGGGGCCTAAATTAAAGAAAATAATTTGCTGTTTCAGTCTGGATGCAGCAGACATGCTTTGCTTTGCTTTGCTTTCTAATACCATCAGGTCTCTGGAAAATGATTCAAATTCTAAGGAATCAGGAGAACTATAAGAAATGTGTAGTTCTTCCCACTAAACTCAGCTAGTCATAAACTGGTCTAGACAGATAAAAAAGAAACTGGCCTGACAAAACAGGCTGAAACTTCTAACTGCTTAGGAGTAGCAGCCTAATTATTTTTGGCAAGGTTCATGGCCTGGAGATCACACATGCCTCTTGCAGGGCTGGAAGTGGCTGGGCAGAGTGGGTGAGAAGAGGGCTCCAGCAGACCTGAGAAGCAGCTTGAGGAAGAAACCACCATCATGGCACAGGTTAGAGCCACCTCACATTCCAGTCCCATCTGGATTTCACTGGTGAGGCATGCTCCAGCAGCGAAACAACCAACCTTTACAGTGCACTTCTGACATCACCAGGCAGTAAAGCCATGCATGACCAATTCCTGTGTGTGTGCAGGAACATATGTACCAAAAAACATGGTGTTCCATTGTTGTGCATTCCTACATCATTATATAGCTCAGGCTTCTTAGGCTGGAAAAGGCAGACAAAGTGACAAAGTATAATCCAGATTTACCTCTGGTCATCTTTGAAGCCAAAGGGAAGAGCAGGATTTAGATCTGTTCATCTGATTTGACCTAGTTTATAGAAAAACTCTTGACTGAACTCACATCAGGGTCCAGGCTGAGCTTCCTCTGTGCTAGAGGACATTTGGATCGAGTTCCTGCCTCTCCCAGCCCCCCTGGCAGCACCTGGGAAAGCTAATTTAAAGCAGTGCCAGCTGGGTGGACACATTCTACAACTCTTATCCATGCCCAGCGGACACCTATTTACAGCAGTAGCATCTTCTCCCGAAGTTTTTCACCTGAATAAATTGTCCCTGGCGCTGCAACTTCATGTTTTTATGTCTGCACTGTGGAAGGGTGTATGCATGCATGCACATCTCAGAATTGCTGCAGAACTCCTTGTAAGGCTTGTTTGCAATACGCAGTGATGTTTCAGCTCAAGTTCCTCAACTTGCATGCAGTGTCATCAAGGTCAGGAGCCGTGACAGGTAATGTCTCTACCTGCAGCAAGCCCTACAGTGTGTGCCAGGCTACAGACACACCGAGAAAGGTGTGATTGCAATTCTGCCTTCTTCTCAGTGATATCAAACCTATGAACCAGTGATAAGGTCAGCTCAGAACAGCAGGTGTACTCTTTGGGACTCTGGTCTACCCTGCACACTCCTCTGCTATGCTCTCACGGATGGCCTGACCCTCTGGTTCTTTCCAACCCTCCTTGTGCTCATCTCCAGGCCTCCAAAGGAGCATCTCTACCTTTCTAATTCCTGCACCATCTTTCCACACATTGTCCTCATAATCTCAGCTCCCCACAATTCCTACCATGTACTTTGTCCCTTCCCTGTGTCTCTGTCCCTTGGTCCTGCTTTTACAGGGTCTTGGGCTGGCTGGGCTTTGCCACATACATGTGGAGCACAGCAGAGCCACCATGAGAGCTGATGCTTTGCACGGGAGTGAGGGCTGCTGATCAGCAGTAAGGGCTGCTGTGGGAGTGCTCACCCCAAGTTCAACGGCGGAGACTGCTTGCAAGGGCACAGCCTGCAACTGTGGCTGCTGCCACCAGCTTGTGCCTCTTCAGAGTCATTCATATATAACCAGCTGATTCTCAACTGAATCAGAGGCTGAATTATCTCCGATTTAGACAATTCAATTGCATTGCGCATCCAAAAAGTGCACTTTCTGTACTAAAGGTTAAAAAAAATCAGGTTAAGCCACAGCCCACCAGCTGAGTAAGGCAGAATCTTTCAAAGGGACTGCAGAGTAGGAGAGGAGGAGATAGCATCTTGGCCAGGGATGGGCATATCCATGCATCAGTTATCACCTCTTCTGCCCTCAGTCCTGCAAACTCATATAGATACATAGCATCACTCACCAGGGATGGTCTCATGGAAGTCAGCAAAGTGTTATTTTGCAACTACTATTATTGCCATTTCTTTTAGCAACCGTGGCGTCCTGGTTTTTTTTATTACCGAATGCAGCTCAAGTTAATTCACTGAACTCAGTGGAACATCTCCGCCTCTGTACTCGGTACTGAGAATAGAAACAGGCTGATGTGTGTTTTTCTATAATGCACTAACTTGTTCTGCCATCCTGTGAATGAGCTTCTTGTTTTCTTCTTGATCAGACAGTTCCACCTAAACCAGGACTGGACACAGAAGTAAATCTGGTAGGAGAATACACTTCCTGTTTATAAAAATACCTTTCCTGTGTGGAAGAGCCCTCTTCCTGCACACACTCATCTGCGTACAGCATCCCGGACCTGTTTCTATGCAGGCACAGGCAGAGCTGCTGGGGGTGGGGGTACAGCTATTATGGATATTTCATCAGGCTAAAGTACCAAATAAATTCATGTATTTGTTGTACCACCTCTGGAAATGAAACATAACCCCAAGCAAACCCAAACTGTGATCAAGATGTCATCCTTTTGAAATGAAGGGCTTTATATCATTGGCTTACAGCTAAATCTATCCGTGAATTTCCGGAACTGGTGTCTCGTTGCCATGAACTTATTTAGCTAACTTATAGACAGCGTATCCGGCTCTTGTGATTTGATTGTGGCTCATGGCTCACACGTTCACAGCAGCTGAGGATTTGAGCTGTGTACATGATAAATTAAGAAAAAAAAAAAAAATAGTCTCAAAAGCTGGTGAGCTGATGTTTCTATTCATATCCCTCACTACGAGTTTTCCTGTAACTTTGTCTGAAAGGACCTGGCTGAGGTCTTCATCAGGGCGGGGATGGGTTAATTAGAGGTTAGAGGTGGCTTCTCCTCTCACACACATCAAGACATTAATGGTGAAAGGAACAGATTCCCCCCTTCTGCCATGACTCCAAGCAGCATCACCGGACCCTGTGAGACTTTAGGAATCATCAGATGGACTTCAATAACCAGCTTATGAAAGGCCCCAGCCACCATCCCACCTTTCCCCCATAGTTTCATCATGTCCCTTTCCCCTTTCAAAGACTTCCTCTGCTCTGCCTCTTTCCCAGGCCTTTGATGCCCATGCAGAACAGTGTCTGTAATAGCTTCTCATAGGCTCACATGTTCTGCTTTGCTTTCCCTCTTGGTGGGGTCCTGCTTGTACTCTTCTGTGTTGGAAGTCAATGTTTACTGTCATGACCAAGTCAACATGTTCTGCTACCTCATCCCATGTCTGAGTGTTACCTTAGATCACGCTCACAGCAGATTTCACGCTACCTTTTCTACTCTTATTTACTGCTTTCTTCTTTGGGCATTTCCATCACAGTCCTGGTCAAGTGCAGTCCTTGTCACATGTCGTAAGAAACTTCTGTGTCCTTCTACAGAAGGATGTATTCCTGGAGAAGGGGGTGCTAACACTTGGCTTCCTTAAATCTATCCTTTTTGTCGGTCTCCACTTACTTTCCAGTCAATGAAACAACAGGATGGTTTTGCAGACTATCCCAGACATCCCACACATACACACACACGCCACAAAATGTGTATTGCTGGGATAATCCTCCATAGCTTCTGCTTAAAGAGTGAAGTCTTCTAAGCCCAGAGATATCATATGCAGGGTTTTTTTGTCTCTCATCCCGGGAACTTGTGAGTGACAGTGTGGGTACAAAATCTGAGTCCTTGTGTTGTGGAGAGAAACCTGCTCCATGTGCAGGAGGGCTGCCACAACCCCTGGGCATCTTGCAAGTAGCTGCAACAGCAGGCTGTGCAAGTGACTATTGGAGCTGGGGAGCAGCCACATCAGAGACAAGCATGGCTGCTGGGGACACTGGGAACTGGAAATGCTCTCTAGAAGGATGATATACTTTCTTCTGGAAACTGCTCTCTCCTGTGGTAGGGAATGCCTTCTCTGCCTCTTGCTTTGCACATCATGAGGTCTCCTTCTCAGTCTGAAGGATGACACAATAATTAATCTGTTACCTTTTTCCTCCTTGAAACAATGGTCTTTTCTGCAAATTCTTGTTGCCATACAGGGAGCTGGTGACCACAATGCACCAGCATTTATCACTTTTACTGCCAAGCACTGTTGGGAGAGATTAGCTGTGTGGGAGGTAAGACACTGGGTTGAGTGAAGTCCACGTGGCTTGAGAAGTACCTACTCTTTGGGTCTTCTCCTGCCCGTGTCACCTCCCATGACCCTCAGCCCTCATCGGTGTCCTGGCACTCTGGTGGGCATGAAGGCAGCTGATGGTCGGTGCCCCCTGGCCAGGGGTTCCTGGTCTGTGGTGGTGAGGGCAGGGGCAACCCCCGGGGTCACACCTGCCTCACAGGGCAGGTGTGCAGCAGCGTGCCCTGCTTCTGCTGCCTGAGCCCCACCGTGGCTGCCGGGACCCCCCAGTGCCTTCCGCCCCGCTTGCCCAGATTTCCTTCATGGGGAAAACAGGATACAAGCAGAGGGGGAGGGGAGTGGAGCATTCCTCCAGCTCATCCTGACACGGAGGTGACAAACACAAACATGCTCGTCTGCATAGGCAGCACCCCTGGGTCCCACACAGGCTCCTCTGCTGAGCCCAGGGAGACGGTTGGGAGACCACGGTCAGGAACTGGGCACTTGAGCTTGAGGCTGGCAGTACAAACACCCCTTTCCTCCTCTCTTCCCACTCCCTGGCTTTGAATAACTGGCTCCCCAGTTTGAGTAGCTGACAGTTTGAAAGGTGCTCACCATCAGTTTGCCAAGCATTCACTGCCTGGACTCAGTGACAGAGGCAGGGTCCAGGTGGAGTCTGACTCACTCCCGCACCTAAAGAGATTGAGCAAGCTGACTTAAGGGAGGCAGGGACTGGACAGTTCTCCTGTTAGACGGCATCTGTCATGTTCATGTCATGCTTCAGTCCGTTGATGATGCCCGGTGGGGAAAAAGAGACCCCCAAGCTTCACGTGGTTATTTATGCAAAGATCAGAGGAGTAAGAAAGCAATTTGATTGTGTTTTTGCTCCTGAAGTCAGCAGCTCTGACTCTGGTTGTGAACAGGGATCAGACTGGGCAAGACCTATTTACATAAAAGCACTTTGCAGAGGATGGCTGCACTTTAACATCATTCCTGTAAAAAAGGAAGGAGAAAAAAACGGCCTGAACATTTGAAGGAAAAACACTTGTTTCCTGTAAGGAGGTTCAGCCAGTGGAAACTGTACCTCTGCCGCCTGCACCTCACCAGTGGACTTTAGCCTCAGGTATGACTGTCAGTGGGCAAAGGCGGCAGCCTTGTCATCCTCCAAATGCGGCACACTTGCTGATGTCCATTGGGCTGGTGACCTTTGTGCTCCTCATCATCATGAAATCAGATGATGTAATGTTGATGTTTCTAAGATGCACTCCCGGCCCCACCTTTGTTTTGGATTTGTCACTTTTGTTTCTGCTGGTGACACCTGCATCTTTCTGATCCCGCCCGGGCTCCTGCGTAGTCCTTCTGGGAGACCTGCCAAACTGCAGATTGGCAAAAGAAATCCACCAAGTTTGCTTGCTGTTTGTTCAAAATGCCCAGGGCAACTTCTTTGAACCACACTGGTTTGAAAATAAGCTGGAAATATCACAAACTCTTTGCAAGATGTCTGATACTTCCTGTTCCTGGTAAGGCTGGAAATATTAAAGCAGTTCCCCTTTAGATAATTCTGGTCCCATACCTTTGGGTCAAAGAGCAAGGAGGACACTGATGATGGGGGGAATCTGAAGCAAGCACTGAGAAATAAACATCTAAATTTGAGATAAAGATGTATTTTATTTTATTTAGTTGGAGACAGCAAGATTTAGGCATGAAAACATACCTGATACAGGGGCTTTTGCGGCCAAAGTCTTAAGCTCTGGTTCACCTGTGATGCAAAGTGGCTGCAAAAGCAGTGCCAATGTTTTACAGCTGCTTGTCCTCACCCAAGTAATGCAAAATAGTCAGGGATTGAAAATGAACCTGACCTTTGTGTCCTGGACAGCCCCCATCCTTATGTATATGCCATAGAGCAGCTCTTGAGCTCTGTCTGGTTGAGGCATGGTTCACTCGCAGCTCCTTTGATGGAGACATACCATAGGGTTGGGCTGGAAATCAGCACAACATCGTGTCTGAAACAAGGTGACCAATTTGCTATCATAGCTGAGGAAGCACATCCTCATCCTGAAAGAGTTGGTGGGACTTGTGGAGATCCTTCCATACAAGCCTGTCCCAGGCTCCTGAGACCTTGTGTCTCCCAGGCCCCCCATCTGTGGCAGGACAGTGGTTTGGGTATGCATCTTACAGGGACAGCCATTCTAGCCACCATGACACAGGGCTTGGGGCTGCAGGTGGAAACATTCTAGACCTGGACAAGTCACTTGTTCCTATTGTTTCTCAGTTGCCCTGTTGATAAGAGATGAGAATTTATCCATCCTCCCCTCCACCCCGAGCCCGCAGCCAGGAAAATTCCCCTGAGGAGCAAGCAGAAAGTGCAATATACTGTGGAGAGGCTGTACCAATACCATGGCGGGTGCAGCAGAGCTTAGGTGGAACAGGAAACAGCTTGGGAAGGAAGAATATCCCTAGGGTCCTTATATCGTACCAAAAACATTTCCTTAGCTCAGTGAACTGGGAAAGGAGACTCAGTTTTGCAATGACTTCTGTGACTCTTCCAATAAAAATACTGTGTTACAGAGGCATCACATGCCCTGCTGGCCCTGGTATCCTACACCCAAAGCCTTTAATCTCTCTGCTGCATGAATAAACAAGACAGGCAGCAGTGGAGAGAAGGAAAGTATCATGTCCCTTCCTCTTTATTTGGGACACACAGACCAAAAGGACCATAAGACAAGCCCAGCGTCCCATGACAGGTCAGCGAAGGGGCTAGAAAAGGATCTCAGCACTCCTAATGCCTGATCTCCTCTGTCAGCCAGAGATGACTCCAGCAAAACAGGTCAATGAAAAATGCTTTCAGCTTGTGATCTAAGGTGTATCCTTTATTCTGTCTGTAGTAAAAGGGGCAGGAAAACTTCCCTCCCCAAATCCATATTCTCTTCTGTTCATAATTGTAGGGCAGCTGGTGAGTCCCTCTCCATTCACGGAGACCTGGGCTGTAATTTGCTCCTGGAAAGAGCATGGAGGGCTGAGCTGGCCCTGGGCACAAGCATCTGCATCTGCCCACATATGAGGCCAGAGCAGGGGGTAAAGAAACAAGAAATTTACATTAGAAAAGACATTTCAAAGCTTACCTCTAATTGTTACCTGGGGCCTCATACACACACAACCCTGCCAGAAGGGTGACCCAAAATATGTCCCTTTTCATTTCAAGGAAAATTCTGGGTGAAAATGAGAAAAAAGGGGCTTTTTTTTCTTGGATTGTCCTGAGAAGCATGGGCAGACAGCATAGAGATAGGAAATGCTGCAGTGTAGGCAGCCAGCATCTTCTGCCATGGCCATGAGAAGAAATATAAATACATTGATCCTATAAGCAAAGAGTTGATCCTTGCTTGTGGTTTGACAGTTATGAGCAATTAGGACAAATACTGCACAGAGACTGGGTTATGGTTGATAAAAAATGCTGTAAGGGCACCTTCTGACTTTTCACATGCAAGGGATTACATCAATTTTCCTGGCCATGTTGCCACACCGAGATCATCCCCCAGTTGCTTTTGGGAAGTGGGACCATCTGAAAAACCACTGACAGAAACATCTGGGAAGTAAGCTGGCCTGTCCAAAGTTTACATTTCAGTTCAGCCTAAGCCTTTCAGATAAAAAGAGAGCTGTCTCATGTTGTTAACCCCAGGGGCACTTGAAATCAGATTTGTGTCAGATCCAAATAAAATAAATAAATTAAAAAAAATCCCACAATGCAGCCTAAGATGCAAATTAAACCAGAACAGAAATCGTTTGTTTAAAAGAATAATCAAATAAACAAAGAAAAAAAAAAAAAAAAAGACAGAAAAATCATGTATTTGTTTGAGGAGCTGTAAGAGGTTCCCCATCATTTCCCATATCTAAAAAATTAAGATGATTTTTATTCTCCATGGAGAAAGGCGAGGCAGAGGAGACTTTGTGCTGGCCCAGCTTGTACATGCCACCCTTGGCTCAGCTGTCACATCTCTTCCTGTGGCTGGGCCTGAATGATGCCTTTTCAAGATGCTGCATGGGCATGACAGTAGTCCCAAAATTGGAACCCTAAGTCCTCAATTCAGGACTCGGCGAGAGAACTGAGATAGCAGTTGGAGAAGCTTTACCCAACTGAAACCCTCCTCAGGGCCTATGCCAGTAAAACATAGTATGGTTAGAGGGCTGCTTTGGCTTGCGTGAGGCTGCCTATATGTATGGCTGCAATGAGGTTGCAGCCGTGAGGGCAATGACTCCACTTGGGTTTGTCATAGGAGTGTGGGTACCTATACCAAGCAAGCTGCAGCAACCTAGAGCTTGGTGTGCGCTGAAAGAGCTGGCTCAAAAGCTGGAAAAGCCCATGGGACTTTGACTCATGCAGAGCTCCACATTAGTCCAGCTCATCTGACAAGCCAGCCCACCAGCACTGGCAGATCTGCTTCATGTTGTGGCATCACTGGCATTGCTCCAGTGTGCAACCACTCCTGGATACTCATCTTGCCGTGGAGTTATAGCACCATGTGAGTTCATCCCACAGCCCTCCCTCTCCCAGCCCTTCACTGCCTCCACCACTGACTTTGCAAGTGTTATCCTAGAGCCTGGGTTACATGAAGATGTGTTCAGAAGGAGCAATGCTTTGAAAAGTGCACATTGACACACATGAAAATGCAGGACTGTTCTGCACTGCTAACTCCAGCCAGATGAAATTTGCTGGTGCCATTCGTGACTTATGTCAGGATAAGTAAGAGCTGATTTGAGCCCTCAATTTCTACATGCTTAGAAGAATTTCTGTTTTCCTTCATGGAAGGAATGTCTTAATTAATTATTACACTTGCATAACATGATGCTGAAGTGCATTTTTTTTTTCCACTATATAATTATTGGAAAAAAAAAAAAAAAAGCAAGATTAGAATGAAGTTACACAAAAGCAAACTTGACCAAAAATACAAGTGAAAGGAGATAACTGAAAAAAATACCCTCATAACACATTAGAAACCCCAAAATTTTAAAGTTAAAAAACCATAAAAAAACCAAATGCATGATGGTAAAGAAATGTCTGCTTAGGACATGTATGCACGCTTAGAACGTATATAATGCTGCCCCAAAATAATGTTTGAACAGGAAAGTGTAAGAAAGACATGAAATAAGAATTGACTCTAGGACTTGACCTAAAAATGAGTCTCAGGTAAGTATGAATTGCAAATGCTCCAATACTGGTACTCTAACTACAGCTGTTCCTGGAGCTGGTGGAGAGGAGTGAGATGATCAAGGTGTTGGCAAACACGATCTCCCTTCCTCGCACTGGTAAACGTGGTCCCGAGTGCATCCATCCACCACTTATGCAGCAGGTGCTGTGCCTCTGCCCTCCATGGGCCACAGTACAGGGCTGGAGGAGGACAGGGAGACAGTTCCTTGTGGCTGTGCTCCGTTCCCTGGTTTAAACTCCACAGCTCTCCCTCTCCCCAAGGAGCCAGAAGATGCTGCTGCACTTCTGTGCAGCCAGAGGTATGAGGGACCAAGGGAGGAAACACAGCCCTTCCGAGGCCCTGCAGCTAGTCTGGCTTGCATCAACCATCCTTATTTGCCTACAGTCCCAGGCAGGCGTATGAAAAGGACCTGTCTGATTTGGCTGTATACTTGAGACACATCCTGCACATTGCTTTCCCAGCTGGGCCCATCCCATCCCGGCCAATGACTCAACTGTGAGAGCGATGGAAGTGTCCCAAAGCCTGTCACCCTGAGTCATCAGCTATTATTGTCGTACACAGGTGGACAATGCCGGCAAGAGGAATTTCTCCGGCATTGCCAGAAAAAGCAGCATCGCCATCTCCACATCACCAGTGTAAAAATAGACCCTTCTCTAGGGGGATTGCTACTTCAGATAAACTTCTGGAAGCTCATGGCCTCCTGACAGAGATGGGATTGGCATGTACGCATGTAAAGAAAGCTCAAGGACCATGTGCTGGCACTAAACCTTGCAGAAAGGTACTTTGTGGGGTTCTGGTGGGTTCTGATTCACTCACCTTAAGCCAGCCCCCAAAGCGTACATCTGGATGCTGTGTGGGACGTGTGCACTGGCCACAGAGCAGATTCAGAGCATCAGGTTATAGATGGCTTCAGCAAAATTGTGTTTGCCAAACTGAAAACTTCCTGATTTATCAGCTTTGATCTCATTGGCACAAGAGCATTTCAGCAGTTAGTTTCATAAGAAAGCACTAACTACACTGCTTTCTGATGACATCCCATACGTTTTTATTTTGGGAGGGATTCTGTTCTCTGCTCCCCAAACATCAGAAGCACCTGGAGAACTGTTTTCTAGCAGGGAACAAACAGGGCTGTTTCCCCCCCAGCTGCTGGGGACTTCCAGACAAACCTACTCTTCTCAGGTGTTTTCATCTTCTTGCAAATACTGAGGGGAAGCACTGCTTGGCTGCAAAAGGCGAGGGGGGAAGCAGGGAGGAGCAGAGTCCTGTGCCGGGTCTGGAGCCCCACACCCCGCAGGGAGCCAGGCTGGCGTGGAGGGGCAGCACCGCGGCTGCCTAAATCAGCCCCAGAATTACGCTCCCTGAGGAGGTGCGAGGGAATCCCAGGTTCCATTTCCTAGGGAAGGTTTAAATCTGAGGCAGGTTTTGGCTGCGGGCGGCTCACAGGTTCCCACCGTTTCCTGAGGAAATAAAGGCTGATGGCACCGCTCAGCCGTGTTTGGTCCCGTACTTCCTCAGCACCGGGACATCTGGTGCCCCTGGCTGCGCCCACAGCCCCGAGAAGCCCCCCAGGCCTCGCAAGCACCGCTCCTCCTCCGGGGGGCAGGGGGCTGGCAAGGCTCCCGGCGGCCGCACGGGGCAGCGGGTCCGGGGAGACCTGGCAGCCCGGGAGGCTCCCTCTGCCCCCGGCCGGGAAAAGATGCCGGGGCGGTGGGGCGGGGGCAGCGGGCTCGCCGCCCCCCGAGCTCCTCCAGCCTGACCCGGTCCGGCCCGGCCTGGCCCTCGGTACCCACCTAGCGGCCGCCCGGCCACCCTCGGGGCCGCTGCCGTTGCCGGGCCGGCCGCCCACCCCACCGGACCCACCGCGGTTCCGGCGCGGATGGCGTGACGGCCCCGCGGGGCCTGGGCGGGGGATGGAGGAGGCGCCGCCGTCCTCCTCCTGCCCGATTTTCTGCTCCCAGCCGGCAAGCACCGAGATACCTGCACCTGCGGGACTGACTGCAGGGACCGGCTGGCTTTTTAATGGCATTGCCACCGAAAAAAATACAGAGGTTTTCCAGCCTAAACGTATATGTGTGCCTACAAACGAGAAACGCATCTAGTAACTTTTTGTTGGCTGTGTTTCCTTTTGTTTTCTCAAAAGGGGTCCGGAATTTTTTTTATCTACTACAGAAGGGGGATGGCACGGTCTCAGCAGGGGATGCTTGCAAGAGGGCTCCTGCCTTGGACCACCAACAAGAACACAGTCTGCAATGCACCAACCACTGGAAACATGGTGAACCCCTTTGGAGAAGCACAGGCAGATTCCTCTCCTGCACCTGCAGGAGCCCAAGACAATAACCCCCTAGATAGACCAAGGAGCATTAGCTAGGCACGGTGCCCTGCAGCTTAGTTAGGTTGTCACCAGGTCTGAGTGGCCCTAAATGCGTCGCAGGTCCTGCCCCACTCCTAGCTGCTGCTATGGCGTGGGTGAGGAGACTTAAGGTCTCTACCACGAGAACTCCAAGCTGGGGGCAGGGGCTGTATTTAGCTGGCAGGGACCTTCCCTGGTCACACCAAGACCTGTGGCAGGACCCTGGCTTTCCACTGCAGTGCACGTTAACAGCCACATACCCACCACTGACCCCAACTCTGGGACTACACAGGCATTTTCTCACTGCAGAAGCTCCTCAGATGCCATAGCATCCTGCCAGCTTCCCAAGCAGGAACAAACTGCTGTGTCACTTACGTGTCTTCTTAAGAATAGCCCAGTGACTGTTTCAACCTGGTGTATGCCACCTTCTGTCCCGAACGAGCCAGCCCCTGACCTCTCCACTCAGGCGTGTTTCACCCATCCCTTTTTCCTTGTCCATTTTGCAGGCTGTGCAGGTGGGGCTGGCAAAAGCCATGCTGCTGGAGTTACTGCTCTGTTTTCTGCAGGGAAGAATGCATCTTCCTGTTCAAGGGTGGTTCCCAGGACAGTCTTCACACCAACACTCATTTACCACCTCTTGACTCTCATTAGTGTTTGCTTTTTCAGCAAACCTTCAATAAAGGAGCGAGAAAAACAGATCTTCTTCCCTCCCTCCTGTTCTGTGGTTGAAAACAGATCAGGGAGGTCAGTTGGGTCCTGTTTAATGCAGTCAGCCTCGAGCCCCAATAATGACAAGGAGAAAGTAGGTTTGTACAGCTGTGGTAAAACTGGACTTGTCTGAAATTGGGATTGGGACAGGGTTTACTTTGCATTTTGTTTGGAGCAAAGACCAGAGATGAATCTTTTCATTTCTGACCTGTTAGGAATCTTGGCTTCAAAATCCTTCATGCTTAGTCAATTTAAACCAGCTACTGGCTCCTTCAGTTCTGAAGGGGATTTTTCTAGATGCAAGAGCCCAGAGAGAATTCCTCACTACCTTGTACTTCTGGATATGATGAATATGGTCCATATTTAGCCTTAATTTGAAGTATGCATAAACTGGGTGTCCTCTTGGGAAGCGCATGGAGAGCTGCCTGCTGACCTGACCCTTGCTTGCTTTTCACCCAGCAGCTGCAGTGGGATTGGCACGTTAAACACTTTCAAGTCAAATTCTCCTGTATAAAGAAATATCCTTATTTGCATTGATGGTTGGCAGGAGGGAAAGTGGCCTCTTAGGTCAATGTTTATTGCAATGGTGGTAAGAAACCAAAGAGGGACTCCATAAGGAAGAGATGATCCCAGGACAATGGCTCTGATATGATGGAGTTGTCTCTCAAATCTCCCGGTTTGGAGAACCCCACCTCAAATGGCAAGAGCAGGGGCTTGGGACATTGATGTGCTTCCTTCTGACA
The DNA here is from genome assembly GCA_025345505.1 of Todiramphus chloris collaris. Classification (NCBI taxonomy): domain Eukaryota; kingdom Metazoa; phylum Chordata; class Aves; order Coraciiformes; family Alcedinidae; genus Todiramphus; species Todiramphus chloris. The sequence continues at coordinate 3,503,062 of JANVCC010000076.1, forward strand.
TCGGTGTGCTCTGCAATCTTGTAGAACTATGTTAAGCATCCTTCCAATTTCCCACTCTGTAGAACACAGGATAATAATGCCACGTTTCACAAGACCCCAGTGTGACTGAACCAGCTCCAGCTTGCATTGCGCTGCAGGATTTGCCAGCAGCTCGGCCTTGCGTGGCTCAGAAGAGAAGGCAAATCAGTTGCTTCTCTTGGCTTTCAGTGACAGCACCATCAGGATCTGTGTATTTCTTCATGAATCCCTCTGAGAACTTGGTCTGCATGAACTAGCACTTGGAAATAGTTTCCAGCTTGTTCGGTCTCCACATTCACACGTCCCCCTCCAGTCACTGACCTAGAATTCTGTTGTCTTTCCACACACAATAATATCATTCAACATATTAGGCCATGGGCTTTTCAAGGTCAGTGCCATCAATATGTGGAAAGCACTAGAGGACAATAACAGGTTGATAAGTCACATGGCAAATTAGGAAAAGGCCCTCAAGGGTTGTAAAATGTATCAGATCCACTTATCACAACCCTTTCTGATAGTTTCTGTGAATCCCCAGTGGTAAACATCCTGCCTGCTCGCAGTGCCAAGGACGCTTCCCCATTGTCTGATAGCAGGCGGCTGTCAATCCCAACCACTTCTCACACAGATCTGAAGTTCTCCTTTCTTTCTCCTGACAGGAACAACTGGAGTCACTTGTACTGCAGAGCTTAGCAATCTCTTCTGCTTTCAGAGCTCATTAGAAACAAGTGAGGGCCTGATGAAGAAAAGCTGCTGAATCCCCTTGTGTTGCGCTGGGACATTTCTGCTCTTTGCTTTGCTTTGGGGTCAGTAGCTGGGGCAGCAGCCAGAGGTGCTTTGGGAATGGCAGGGCAGGATGGTACATATGAGGCTCCTGTAAGAAAGTGATTTGTCTGGGGTAATCTAGGATCTAGGCTTCTCTGTACTAGTAAATTGAATATTGGCAGGCACTGGATAGATGGCCTACCCTGTCAAATAGAAATGCCTCTTGCACAGTTTTGTCCTGAACCAGCCAACATGCAGTTCCAGGCATGGCATAGGAATCAGCACAACCAGTATGAACAGAGTTCAGTGCTAGCTGGCCTTGATGTCCGAGAAAAGCCCCAGCTTAATTTAATTTACTAGTAGAGAGGTACCATATATGGCTTTTCCAGAGCTGTAATTTGCTGTCTCTTGGAAGAAAGAAACACGGACCTGTTCTCTGTCCTACGCATCTGACACACAGAAGGAAAGTGGCTCACCATTAAGTTTAGCAGAGCACGAACTCTGACACACCACTGAGGAGCACAGGCACATCCAGCACAGAGCACACACCCTCCTTTCTACCCATCCTTGGGGTAGAATTCACCTCCCCTGAGAACAGCTGGGAGTCAGGCTCCCTGCAGAGGGGTGGAGAAGGACACCTCCAGGAGATGGTTCCTTTCATCCTAAGACACCAACCACCAATAAACCCTCCCTGGCAGTGCCTGTCTCTGGCAGAGTCCAGGTGCCCTGGCCCACTCTGGGTGCCTAAGCTCAACCTGGCCAAAAGGAGATGCTTTCTCATGGCTTCTGGGCTGGGGTATGTCAAAAGCGCGGTTTGCATCCTCCAGCCAGAGAACAATTCTCCCAAATGATATGGACACAGCAGACAAGTGAAACATGCAGTGAGGAAGAAATGGCCCAGTTATCTTCATCCTGTTAGCTCTGTTCCTGCCACACTGTGTCCAGTGTCACTGGAAGATAAAGAGCAAGTACCTTATTATCACCATCATGTCTGCCCTTGAGGGTTTATTCTTTCACCCTCTCCTGTCTTTGTTTCTTTCCCCCTTCCCTGATTTTTTTCTGTGTTGTCTCCCTACTTCCTACTATGCAATTGCCACTTCCCATATGGTTCTCATTCCTACCCTGTCCCCATCCTGTCTGCTAAAATAATCAGCAGTGAAACCCTGAATATGGCCGTTCACATTGTTTCTGTGGGACTTGGTGGCAAGTCTCCTAGCGCGATGAATGAAGGCAGGACGCGCTTCTCAGGGCCATTGTTTCAAGCTGTCTGCCGACTCAGGAAAGTACTGCCAGCCCCGTTTACATTGAGTCCTTGACTGGTGGGTTTTCTCCTCCATCTGCTATGAGTAAGAAAAGAATCAGCCCCTTGTACTTTAAACAGTGGCTACTTAGTGTAGTGGAGTGCCTGCTTCATAACTAGCCAGTGGGCCAGAGTTGATCCATGAGAAGGATGTCGGATGAGAGCATCATGACGTGGCCCTTGGTGAGCAGCCACAAACTGTCTATATTCACTCCCTGACGTGGCTGTTAAGAGCGGGAATCTGTCTAGTGCAGCAAAGAGCATGGAATGGGATTGCCAAACCTGGGCTAAGGCTCTCCTACTCTCAGGCACTCCTGATGTCATGTTCATCACATCTACACAGTTTTCAGTCAGCCAAAAGCATGGAATGAGACAGCTCATGTGTGTTTCTAGAAAGCTGCATAGACATCTGACTCAGAGTAACATCATGAAAACACAGTGCAGCACAGTCTGTGCTGGTCACACGGAACGTTTTACTCCACGATCTAAGACTGCTCCCAAGGAAGTAGGAATGATGGCAGATGAACCTGGAAGATATTAGTAGGATTTGCAGGTTATAAAATAGTCTCTTCTTGGACATTTCAGATTGTTTTAATAGCTTCCAGACCTCCAGCATACACGGACAGGACCTTGCCCAGTATCTGAGTAGCGCATTGTACAGTTTACAAACATGATTCACCAAAAGAGCACTAAGTGGGGTCTGAATACTCACGTAACAAAAATTAGTATGAAGTGATACATCCCATCTGCTCAGGACATCGTGCAGTTTGCTGGTAATTGAAAATTCAAGGTAGTCTCATTTATTTCAGTAAAAACATCTTCCCGTACCAGGAGAACAGCTTCCCATCCATGTCATGCCCCAGTGTTGCAAGCAATTTATTCTGTTGGCTACTGCTCTTCCCCTTTTGACCCGAGTGATGGATCAGCATTCTTCTGTGCAGTTTGTGTACTCTCAAAGTGTGTAGATAGAGCTCCTGATAAAACAAAGACTAGAGGGTCTCAACCTCCTATCCCAAACAAGAGTTTCCTTGAGCACAGGGGAGGATGACACAGTTTCTTGTAAATTGCCAGTCCTTTCTCAAACACAAAGAGTCCACCCAAAACTCTCCTACTTCCCACCACCCAGAATCAGTCTGTGAGGGTTCATCTGTGGGCAAACTGAGTGGGTTTCATTCCTTCAGCCAGAGCGGGAGGCAGCACTCCTGTCCAAAGACCTCTGTGAGGATCTCCCAGCTCTCATGATCACAGTGTGAAGTGCTGAGGCCTCCCCCTTTTTTAGAGTTCCAGGTTGTGTTGTCCCTGCTGTTTTGGGTTGTTTCTTGCTTTGCCACATGTATTTCCAGCCTAAGATTGCAGATTCCTGGGAGAAAGGGTTCAGCAGCCAAACCCTTCCAAGCCCCATTCCTTTGAGGAAGGAGGACCTACGTTATTGTGTGATACTCTTATTCATCACCCTCCCTGACTAGTCCCACAAGGGGAACAGCTTCAGCCTAACAGTTTAAGAGTGCTCTCCAAAATCTGTCATACAGGAGGTGGGTTGTTTGCCTGAGAGATGCAGGTTCAGGAGAGAGAACCTCCTCCAGTTGGTCCTGCTGACCAAATCACTAAGAACCAGAGAGAGCAGGTGGCAGGGGCTGTCAGCTGCTGTCCAGTGGTTAGTGCTCTTGAATGGAAAGAGGGATAGATGGGTTCAGACTCTGATATTTAAGCAGTGCTCCTTGTATGACAACTGCATATTTTATGAGTACATCAGAACACGTAGTGCCCACAGAACAACAGTAACATGGCTGTGACATGGGGTTTCAACAGCACTCCATTCAGCCTTCAGGGCCCAAGTCATGTTGTAGACCCAAGCCTAGGCGACTCACCAGTTTGCCAAATTCAAGTTGCTCAGGGTAAATAGGTCTTTAACCGCTGCACTATCTTGTTTCCTTGCCCCATTTGTTGTTTCATAACATTTCCTAGGCCGCTGACAGCTTCAAAAAATCAGTTATTTTGTTGAGGCAGAATTTACTGGTAATTACAATTCTGATTTGCTTTCTCCAACAGCTGGAGAAAGAGGTACAAGCATGAAGCACATATGTGTCATTGTGGGTGGGGAGTGAGAAATTTTTCTGCAGTACTTGTACATTAGAAATATGGCTGCCAAAAAGCAAGTTCCAAAATGCCTGGGGTCCACATGTTGTGTAAAAGAAGAGCAGCGTCGTGGCTTGGAAAAGGAACATTGCATGAAGGAACCCAAAGCCTCCCCAGGTAACATTGTCCTCAAAGGAGATGAAAGCCCATGAACAGCAAAGTGGTACCTCATCAGCTGCCTTTGCCACAAGGCAATGTATTTTGCTTTGACTGCTTTGAAAGCAAACCCCTTAAAGGAAACATGTGCTGGGTATACAAATGCAGTGTTTCGTTTATTTAAGACACAAATGCAAAACCAAACAGGCTTTCACAGTTCTAAGTCACAGATGTCTTTAACGAAAAACAGCTATTGGAATGTTAATAACAGCTCCCTGTACCGTAAGCAATGAGTCCACTCAGTCATGCTTTTAGGAAACTAACAGTTTCAACAGATCAACCTATTAATCACTTGGCCTCCTAATGGTTCATTTCAGGGCAGCTCTTATGAATTTGTTAGTGGGCTGCGCTGACAGTTTGCTGAGCAGTATACACACAGACGTCCCATATTCTGCTCCTCTGAGGACCTAAAATGACAGGCTCTCCTCTGAGATACTAATGAAGAATTCATTTGACCCAAACGGCTTCCATTCATTCAGTCTTTAGTCACTTGGTTAACTCGGAAATGCTCCAGTGGCTACAAAACATTCATCAGTGCTAAGAAAATGACAGTTCATGACCCCACACCAGCAACTCTGGAAATGCGAGTGACTGGCTGATGTAAAATATTGCCCCTTAGTGTAGTCACTGAGAGATGCTGATGTATACTGGCCATGAGAGAAACTGTAAGGTACAGTAGTTGTTTTCTTTCACTGGAAACAGCCAGGTAATTCAGATAAGTATTGTTTTAAAGTGTTAGCCTGGAAAAATTGGGGAGTTTCTGGTGATTGGACAACACCCCCCCCCCTGCACCCCCCTCCTCCCCCCCCAATTTTCCTCTGCAAAGTCTTCTGTTTGTGCTCCGCAGCTTCATCCCTGAGAGACTTTGTGTCAAGCTGCTTAAAACCAATATGAGATGAAACAGGCAATAATACCTGGGATGGTTTTTCAAATTTTCAGCCAGAAGTATGCATGGCACTAAACTGCACCATATAAACTCGTTACTTCTCTATATTTTTAGACAGTCTTTCAGGCTTAATCATTACTGTTGCCATTAGAAAGCCAGGAAAGACTACCTACATCTGGATTTTCCTCTCCGTAAGCTTCAGCTTCAGGAATAAACGTAGATTTGATGACTGGGCCTGGTGCATGGCATGGGGCTACAGCCAAGGGAAGCTTTATCTGTCCATGTCCTAACTTTCTGGTTCCTGTGCTGCAAACTCCAGTGCTTAACACAGCTCCTCTCCAGCTCCCTAGGCTGTTGGTGGGTTAACCTAAGACACAACATTTCCTGATGTGGAAGCAGGTATGTGTAATGTTGTGGGGATGGTAATTCCTGGCACAGGAGCAGGGCAGGCAGATGGAAGTCATAAGTCTGATTGTCAACCTTCAAGTCAGCAGTTGGTGGCTGTGCAAAACGGTGTCCTCTATACTCTCTGCTAAAGGCATGAGAAATGCCAGTAGCCAAGCACTTTATGAAGGATAAGAGGCAGAAGAAGCTGCCCATTCTTTGGTTTATATCTGTATCTTACCTGCTGGTCACTATAGTTCCCTCCTCCCCTTGGAAAATGAGTAACTAGTTGTATAATCAAGGTGGCAGCCTGCAAGACATTTTACCTTTATTTCTAGTCAAAGACACAAGATACTAATTTTTTTGGACCAAATTAATTTCCTCAGTGCTGCAGAACTTCAACAATTGAACTTGATGATCTTAAAGGTCTTTCCCAACCTAAATGACTCTATAAGTAACTTGCATCCTCCAGCTGAAGTCTGAGTTGTGTCGGAGAGTCATTGCTACAGCAGCTTACTCAGTGCTGGGCAGTCAGCTCACAAGGAGGGACGCGCTTTGCAGTCAAAACAGCCTTGTCTACAAAGAGACAGGCCAAAGTGTGTGTCCCTAGCCCTCTACAGTGCCTTGTTGCAATGGATGGTCACATTTTTAATCGCAGCGTTCCATTATTAAATGAGAAACCTGTGGCTAGAAAGTGCTGATCTGTGACTACACAGTGTACACAGGTTTTCTCCTTCCTGTCTCTACTCATACATGGAATTTACTACCCTCACCAGGTAAGCAGCTATTTTTTCTTCATCTCAAGCAATCGTATGCTGATTGTAGAGACAACATCTAAACCTCATCACAAAGCTGAACTGCACGTTCGATACATGTTCCTCGGGGTCTCTGTCCTAATGGGACATAAGCACTTACACCTGCCAGTGTCACCAGGACAGCCCTGTGCTTACCCCAAATAAAACAGAGTCCCAGAATCTGCAAATATGCATGTACCTGTGCACACACACACATGCTTCTAGTAGGAAAACCATCAGCTCTTTCCCAGTAAGATCAATTCACCGAGAAAAACTGATTCATGGAGAAGAAACGGGAAGGATAATAGGAGAGAGCTACCGTAAAACGCGACTATTTGCTACGTAGTACTGCTGCTTGGCCTGCTGTCGTCAGAGGGAAAAGTTTAAGAATGAAGTCTCTCTTCTCCCTGCACTACATGAGAAAAGCTGGCGTCACAGGCTGCAGAAGTCGGTTGTTTTTGTGCAGGGTTCCTGTTTGTTACTCATTTCCCCTCCGTGTCCCAACACTCTGCCTCTTTAAAGCTCTTCCAAGATTCCTTATAGGAGGTTTGCTGCCAGCTCAGAGCTTCCTGTTGTACTCTCAGAGTGCCTTATCTCTGCAATCTTCGTGCAAACTGCAAGGGGATTTTTTGTTAGTTTTTTAAAACCTGGGCCATTTCTATGGACTAAATGGTCTCCCTGCTGCTGACTGAGGTGGCAGTTTCTCAGAAAATTCATGAGGTAGATTTGTGTAGCTTGCAGGTTCCAAACTAATCTCTCTTCTGTGATTCCTACGAAACGAACACTGCTAGGTTGCCTTATTAAAAAACCCTTTTAAAAGTTATTTAAAATCCCCCAGAGAGATGCCTATGGATCTGGCAAGTGTGTCTCTCCACATTTCTTTGGTTCCTTTTGTCTTTTTATTTTCTAGCATAGCTCTCATCTCTGGCCCTCCAAATCACACTTGTGCTCCTTATTTTCTTGTAGCTTTTCTCAACTGCAAGGGCCCCACTGTATTTCTCAGCTTCACTGAAAGTCTGTCAGCATTCAAAGTAAAAAAAAAAAATTGCATTTCCTAGATCCTTCTTAATTTCCAGTACCTCCTTAACTCTGCACTTCTGCATGTTTGCACAGGAGCTGTATGAAAGGGGAGCTTTTAAAAATACAATTGTATCAATAAACCTTTCTTACGAAGTTCTGCTCTGGTGCTGTATAAAGATTGATGCTGTGTCTGTCCCAAGGTACAAGTATCCTTGTGTATGTATCCAAGAGTAAGCTGGTACGTCTCCAGTAGCAGTCCAGACAGCTTCCAGCAACAGGGTAAGAGCACTGTCTGTAGCTGCCAGTACAACTTTCAGCCAGAAGTCACCCTGAGCAAGAGCACAAGCTCCCTAGGTCAGACTCCAGATGCTAAATTTCATAAGAAGTAGGTAGTATCTCACCTAGGTTTGGGGCCTCCAGGATGTCCCACTGATTGCAATAGCTATTCAGAACCAATGTCTTGGAGCACCTGGATTGGAAATGTCAGTAAAGTGGCCAGCAGCAGGGCTTGCTCTTTGGAAGGAGCCTCACAGAGTAGAGTTCAGAGCAGAGTCCTGAATCTCAGCTCTGCCTTATGCCCATTTCTCTGAGGCCATCAGATAAATTTCACACTTTAAGATGAGGGGTTGAACGTGGGTACATAGACACTTCTCATGCTAATGAACAATTAAGGACGTTCTCAGACACTGCAGTGCACAACCAGATGACCTGAGATGCTACCATGAACAGCTTGGGCACACCCAAGGCTTTGGTATCAGCAGAAGCAGCGCTCTCTAGGCACGTCAATACAATGACCCCAAAGAGACAGACAGCTAAAGAAAGGTTGAAAGGCCTGAAGAAGTGGCAGTCTGCTCTGTGTTTCTGTGAGAAAGTGTTAATTCCAGCTTGTGTCTCCATGTGGCTGGGTCTGATAAGAACTGTTGTGCTGAGTGATGGCTTTCCTTTCCCTCTCTGAGGGGAATGAAGGAGTCAGAGCTGCTCGTGACACACAGCATGGATGAGAAGGTGAGCAGCATTTCCATGAAGAAGAATGTGACAGTGACAAATGCTGCACTGTGTGGCAGCAGGGAAGGCGCCAGCTAATGCACAGGGTGGTAAACACTCCCTGTCTGCAAATGGAGAATGGACAACTCTCTTAAAATCAGTGAAAGGAGAAGGAAATGAAAACCCACTGAAGGAAAACTTTTGACATCCTAACAGGGGCTTATGAGAAGAAAAAGAGGATATTGAAGAGGTGAGAAAAGTCCTGCTGGTTCTTGGGAATGAACGAGCACTGTGTTGTGTTACACTTCCTCAGGTGAATTCTCAAAGCAGTAGAGCAATAGATAGCTGAGAAGCCTGATCTGGCCTCCCAGCCCATGGAGGCACAGGACAGCCCAAGGTGTTCATCATTACCAGGAATTTGTTTGTGAGGGCATGAGAGGAAAACATGAGCTCTGAACAGACCTGTCCAACTAAGGATGTTGGCTTTTTTGCCTTGTAGGAAAAGAGTTGTAGACTCCTAGACAGCACTGGCCTTACAATGTGACTTTACGCACATCGAGGATCCTGTTTCCCAGAAGACTCGTGAAACTGGTGGAAGCAAATTTTACCTTTCATTTCTGAACAGTTCTACTCTTCTTTTCTAATGTGATTGTCCAACTGTCCTCACAAGAGACCTGTCAAGCCGAATCTGGGCAGACTGTGACTATGGCAGTGTCAGATGAAGAAGGAGCAGGTGGCCATGCCCCTAAGCTCTTTTCTTCCCCCACTGTCATCCTTGGAGAATGGATAGCAATGCAGCAGCCTTCCTTTTGGCATCAGAAGTTAATTTCCTAACAAATTATTGAAAACTCAAAATTGTTCCCATTTCCCACACAGCAGCAAATAATAAACTATTAATATTACCCTGACTTGAAGACCTGTGTGGTTTGCCAAAGCAAGATAATTATTTGGCTACATTCAGCAGATCCCATCAGGTAGCCTTTTGTGGCATTCATGTAGTGCTGGGCCCCCAAAGCCTCATTATGTGATTTCCTAGGGAAGATACAGAAAACTCCTCTCTCTCTACTGTCAGCACAAGACTGTGTTATGTGGTGCTGAGCCATTATGCCTGCAGTTCTTCAGAGCGTGAACATGGTTCATCCCTCTGGCTTCAGATAGTTTGTAGATGTTGTTGACTCTTGGCGTGTTGCTATCCCTGGCTGCTCTGGGGGAGATCAGTTCAGCTACTTTATCTATCTACAGCATAGATGTCTACATTTGCTCTACCTGTCTAGACTCCCTGCTAATAACTGAAAGGATGCAGGCACATCTAAGGTGTGGTTCATCTCACCCTAAAGCAGAGAGCTGATGATTTTGAGCTGAGCTCCAATGATTTGCTTTCTCTCCACTCACTAAAATACCTTTTCTTAAATCTGGGGGCATAAGTTTGCTCTGTCTGCCAAGAACTAACTGTGATGAAGCACTCATATGGTTGTCATGAAGTTGGACAGTTAATGAGAAGTCCTGGGGGAAGTTAGGAAGCCTGGGTTGAGCACCTCAACTGCCAGCATGGCACATGGCAAGAGCAACAGACTTCCCAAAGGAAAGCTGCAGCACCACAGCCTGAGCAGGACCACTGCAGCTACAAAGCAGCTCAGCTGGTCACAACTCTCACCCTGACCCCAGCTGCAACCAGCCATACCTGAGTGGGAAAAGGAAGGTCTACTGGATGAGACAGGAAGACAGCTCAACAGCCCAGCCACTTTTGTCTAATTCTGAATGCTTTGGAAAAGCTATTGCTATCACACTGATGGTTTTGGTTGGTTATTTGTAACCAATCCTTCTTCTCCAGCCACTGTTTGCTTGTTAACCCTTGCAGGTTTTCCTTCCAAGCACGAGCAAGCTACCTGTTCTGGGCTCAATGTGACCCCGTCCTGTTAGCCCATGGAGGACTAAAAATTTACACTGAGAAAGGAACAAAGAGCAGTTGTTCTCAAAGCTGCCTGTGCTGTCAACTTCACCAGCATTACAAATTGCCACAACTTTCACAATTAATAACCTAATGGCAAAAGTAGGAGAGCAACAGAGTTCTCTTCCACTTCTGACCAGCATCGATAATTTCATAGCAATGCTTAGTTTGATTTTTTTTTTCAGTTCCAAGACACTTCAGAGAAGGGAAGAAGTGGTAGATGGTATTTTAAGCCCATCAGTGATGGTGTGAGGCAAAACTGAAAAGTTTCTAAGTAACTGAAAAGTCTAAGTCTCCCTCCTGAATGTTCTTGAGATACTCAAAAGCCTAAATCTCAGAGGAAGTCAGAGACAATGATGGTCTTAAAAGTCTAAATCACTTGAGCAGGGGATGGCAGCTCATAAGTCCACTCTGACGCCTTGCAAAATTTCTCCCATTTGTAAATAAGCTTTTTTCCTGGCTTTCCTCAGTGCCAATTGAGTGCAAGTGTTGGCAAGAACCGCGCTAGTTTGTCTGGACTCCGAACCACTTTGCTGAATGCTTAATCAAGCTGCTCGCCTCCCTCTCCCAACAGAGGCCATTTATACAGCAAGAGAATCAGCTGGTTGATGAAGCAGACAAGTGGAGCGGGGGAGAGGGAGCGAGCTCTTTGAATGGGATGAGAACAGAGCCACCGGCACCTCAAGAAAGTTTATCTGCCTCCAGTGCCAAGCACACACAGTGCTAATCTTTTGTTGCCATGAATATTCAAGCCCAGCTGCCAGCAACAGAGGGAGCAGCTGTAGTGGCAGAGCTGGCAGGTCCCCTCGTGGTGCCCTCGCTTGCCGACCCTGGCATCTGGGTCTGTCTGGGGGTGGGGAGGGGGAGACGCTGCTTGCATTGCAGACGACAAGCCAGTCGGCAGCCTGGGCCCATGCTTCCTAAGCAGCATGAAGTCAGGAACATGCTTACCCTGGAGAGCCCAGGACTGTCCTCTTTTGCTGACAAGGCTATGCCAGATGCTCCAGATGTTTGGGGTCATGTGAAGTCCTGTAGGGAAGGGTGACTCTGGGACAAGAAAGAGCAACAGCTGGGGCAATCTAAAATTGAAGAAGCCCTGCTGCTGCTTGGAGAAGCCAAAGTGAGACAATAGCCTGCAGGCCCCATGGAAAGGTAGAAATACACAGCCCTAGGCAGATTGCAGTTCTCATGACATATTTGGTAGCAGGGCATGGCAGGCCCATGAAATGCCATTACAGGAGTGCAAAACAGGTCACAGACAAGTTGGTAGGTGACTGTGCTTCTGCAGAGTCATAGAAGAGTTGAAGGGCTTTCTTCACTTGTGGTGACAGACAGCAGTAGGAAGAAACCATGAACTCTCTTCAGATGGCCAACTTGATCTTCTCCACAATTTGGGGCAGCTTTTCAGGGATGGCTCACTGTAAGAGCAGCTCTTTGTATACTCCACAGAGGCAGAGAGATGCCCTGGAACAAGTGTCAAGAGACACCATGTCAGAGCAGATATCCATGCTGCCATGGCATCATTCTGCCCAGCACCAAAATCATCAGAGGCCGTAATGATGCTGCCTTGGCATGGAATATCACTGATACCCACTTTGCTTAGCAGATATCCCCTGTAATACACTGAAATACTCTACGGATAAAAAGAAATGGAAAAAAAGATGGCTGGGGAAGGCAAGATTAGGCTTCAAGGAGAATCCAAGGCTCAGATGTCTTGCCACCAAACTCAGGGTGGTCACTGTGATAGAGCTTTGGACAGGGAACAGGCTAGAAGCTGGTACTGAATTTGTCGCTTGTGCATTGAAGAAGGTGGTTTCTGGAGACCTTGCTGTGGTCACCTGTCAATTATTGATGTTTAAAAACATTTACTTCCATTCTTCTGAGTCTCATAAGTCCCTTAAGGAAAGAGCCTCAGAGCAGTAATACGTTTGTGTTGCAATGCCACAAGCACACCACCTCCTAACCACAAGCGCAAAGTCCCTCTGGCACATAACTTCCCACCAAGCATGGGCATACAGCCATGAGATCAACCAGTTCTCCAGGCTTTCTTGTTGCAGGACTCAGAACTGTGGAGTAGTTGATATTGCTAGAAAAACTAATAGGAATCAGAGATACCCAGGTCTCCCAGGAGAAAGAATAGCCCCTAAAGACTAGAGGTGTGTAGTGGGTCTGGCTGGGCTGCTTTTCCCCATCCAGCCCTCATGCTGTAGCACTGGGAGCTGGAGGGTGTTGATAACACACCCGTGTTGTGACTGCCGGTGCTCGCACGGCACCAGAGGATGGGGAGCAGGAGGGGGGAGAAGATACAACCAGCCTGAGCTGACCAGTGGGCTATTCCATACCATATGACGTCAGCTCAACTATAAAGGGAGAGGGCAGGAGGAGGATGGGGGGGCATTCTGCTTTGTCCTCCAAGCGGCTGCTGCGTGTTCCTGGAGCCCTGCTTCCTGGACTTGGCCCGACATCGCCTGTGGACGGGAAGTAGAAAATAACATCTTGTCTATCATAACCCACACCCCTGTGCTTTGCGTCTTATTCTCTCCCTGCGTGCTGTGCTGAAGGGGGTCGGGGGGAGTGATAGAAGGGCTGGGTGGGCACCTGGTGCCGTGCCGGGGTCAACCCACCACAAGGTGGATATCATGCTGTTAGCTATTGATCTCCAAGAGAGACTTTTGAGATGATCAAACCTGGGTTTGCATCCCCCAGAACAGTTTCTGAGGGCAGCCCATAAGGAAAAAGGAGCCAGATGCCTGCCTTGGGACACATTTTCAGATGCCACACAAACCAGGGTAAACACTCTCAGTAATTATTCAGCACTAGATAGAAAAGTCATCTCTTGATGCTGTTGAATTTGCCAGTTCTCTGTCCTGTGTCTATCCTTTCAAACTCAGAAAGTCTATCCTAACTTTGTTTGCAAATAGGATGTCTCAGACAGAGGTGGGAAAGTAGGAATAAAGGCAGAAAAAAAATCACATCTATCTAAACATTTCTATCAAAACATTTAATTTCACTTTGTGATTTCTTTGCCTTTTTTGTAACAATTTTGGGAACAAAAACTAATTTCAAACTCTTAATAAAATATTTTAAATTTAAGAAGAAGCCGTATTGATCCAGATAAACACAAATGTAATAGTACCTGCTTAAATAATCTAATTTTTGTCTAATTGTAATTTACCCAATTTTCTGGCAGACTTCTCTTCACAGAGTAAGAGCCCAGCCACCCCATAGTCCACTAGCCTGGCACATATCCCATTTGGTATTAGAATGGACACAGAACATAGGTGCTTCCCATGGATTTATGGCTATCTTTGTCCCTAGATTGATATTAAACAATAAACAGTTTGTGGATAAGAGCTTTATCCCCAGCAAATCCACCTCCTCCTGCTGCTGCTTTTTCACACTAAGAGGTCAAGGGTTTAGAAACTGATTTCAGACTCCCAAGCTGTTACTGCCAAAGTGTTGATATAGCAGAAGGAAGGGCCATGGTCACAAAAGGTATCTTTGTTTGCAAGAATTTAAAATCACATCTCATATTCCACCAGTACTGTATTTCCTTCCTCCAGGTTTCACCTTGGATTGAGCTACGTCCTTCTGGCCTTTGTATCATCACATATATTTTTCTCCTCAGTCTTTTTTCTATATTTGAACACATCGGTTCCCATTAAATCTACCAGCACTGATCTGTGCAACCTCGCTCTGGAAGCCTGATTTACTAATTTAGCCAAGTGGTCTTGGCGGTCTCCTGTTGCTTTGAAACATTCATCTGCACTCTCAAACACAGTGGCAGCCCCAAACCCACCAGGTGTGCACACAGCGATGCTGCAAGTTCCCCTGTGGAAAGTGAAGAGGTGGGCAGAGCTCTCCCTGGAGCACAGCACTCCGGGACAGCTTTGGCCTGCTTCAGATGTGGCCAGTGTCTGAGCGGGTCCTGCTCAGCTCCATGGTGTGCAAATGCCAGAAACTGACACTTATAATGTACAAGTTCATCTGATGGAGTTGGATGCTTGTTTAAAATGAGATTAAATATTCAGGGCTAGACTACTGTGGGATATGAGAGAAGCCTGATGGCTCCAGCAAGATATATCCCAAAATGAGAAAGTCCCTACAGACACTGCCAATACTCTTGCAAGACTCTGAGGAAGGATTCTGGGAGAGCTGCGTAATTCTCATCAGAAAGCACTGCAAAGAGGAGAAGGATTTTATTAGGGAGATAGAGCAGCGAAGCTGACAAAGCCAAGAGACAGGTGACGGGTCCTGTGTATCAGGAGTTTAGGAAATGATGGCCAAGGGAATATTTGGACTTTATTATTACCTGTGTACTATTGAAAACAGAGCTGAGATGCTACCAGGGTATACTCAGCACAAGGTGTAAGGGGTTTTAACCCTATCTGAAGGAGGCTAAAGGACTCGGTGCAGCAAATCCACATCTAACTCCCTGATGCCCAGCATCCAGAAAGAAGTCCAGATCCACAGGCTACGGAGGAGCTCTGAGTCTCCTCTTGAGACTGCTCCACCTTGCAGATGCAAATGAGGTCCCCCAGGATGACTAGAGGGGAACTGTACCCTTCCCACTGAGGAAGGAAGAGCAGCAGAGAAGGGGGTCTGGGCTCCCAAGGGGATGTGGAGTAAGGATCCCTCTTGCACTTATCTTCTGGCTCAGCAGGTATTGTGTTCTTTCCCACACAATGAAACATTTTAACAGGAGCCATCAAAACTACTTTCCAGCAACCTGTGTCTCTTCTCCAGTAAATACACACCTGGAAATGGGTTAGGTGAGCTCTGAGAGAGACAAGTACTAAGTTGTTCAGCATAATCAAAACAAAGCTTTTTCTGGGCATGGTGATTTTTTTAAGGGGAAAAAAAAAAGGGATGCATTTCACCTAAGTGGGAGGGGAAAGTGGGAATTTCTGGGTTCACAACGTGAACTCAGCTTCCTGAATTCTGCCAGACTCTCTGTTCAGACACTTAACTTTTTACTTAGGCCAAAGAAATAATGGATAGAATTAAACAGCTGTATTTGCAATCTGGAAACAGTTTGTGTGTGTGTTGTGGTTGGAGGAAGGGTGTCACGCAGACTTGTGGAGTCACTGTGTTTGGCACACGTATTGAAAGTTCCTTTCATCTCTTCAGTTTAACATAAGATGAATTACACAGAATGGAAGTGTCTTAGTTTTTGGTAATGTGTAAGTTCTCAGCTCTTCATCTCACTCTCCACCAGGTGACAGTTCAATCAAGGGCTGACAGGAAGAGCAGATAGGAGCATATATGCTTGAACGTATCAGCTGCTCTTGGCATACCTCCTGGTCCCAGAATAGGTTTGTGGAGAGGGACTAGAAGTAAGTGGCAACAGTTGGAAGGAGCTTAGCAAAAGAGGAGAGAGAACTAATGGGAGAATGAATACATGACACATACCTTGGTGCCAAAACATCTCGTTGCTGTCCTGACTCAAGGGTGATCAGTGAGAAGGGGACTGATTCAGATGGCTTTCCTCTGATGCGCTCAAAGGCAGGAACGATCAATGCCAGCAACAACCCATTTTGCCCGCTCTCTCCTGAAAGGAGAAGAAAGCCTGTGGTGCCCTTCACTGGGAAGGCTCCACCACCTTCTTGAAAGCCCCATTCCCTGGGAAGGCTGGAAGCACTCCCTCAGCTCACTGTTGTCTCCAACCCACTGGCCGCTTAAGTTTGCTAAGCCTCCCACTGCTTCCTGCGTGTTTGCTATCTTTGTCTGCTAGGCTAGCGCCTGGCCTCTTCTCCCTGTTTAAATACAGGCAAGATGTTTTTCTGATGGTTTTTTTATAACATTTTCTTAAGATTTGTCCTGGGTTTTTTTTCTTCTTACAACAAATTGTTTTTTAATGCCCATGTATTCAAGAGAAGAACTTATCCAACCCACAGTGGCACTGTTTGGTGTACCTCCTAAGCGCTGGTTACCTAATCCATTCTTTGCTGGGCAGCAGGCCTACCAAGAAATGCACTGAGTCTGTATAGTTGTCTGCCAGAGTCTGCAGATAGGCTAAGAAAAGTTCGGAGAGAAGGATCTGGCTTGTCCAAGGAGCATCTCTCTTGTTTTTCCAGGTGCCAGAAACAACAACTGGACTCCCTCGCACTGCCTGGTGGGTGGCAACATTCCTTACCATATCTACAGCACTCCCAATTTCCAGTTCTGTAGAACTTTGCCCAAGTCTGTTGTATCACTCAGCTGCTGCTGCAAATCACTGTGACACTGCTTTCACATCTTTAGTCCTTTGCGCGGGAGGGATCCAGAAAGCAGAGGGTCTTGTTGGCAAATTTTACCAAGGCTTGGCACAGAAAACACAAAGAATGTAATTCTAGATTTTCAAATGACACTAGAGACTTCACATAATGTTAAAGGAGACATATTCTAACACATGCAGCTCTTACTGTTGCACCCCCTCATTTGCAGTCCTACAGAAAATCTGTGCCCAGAACCACAAATACAGCCGAGTCCTACTATTGCTGAACCTATTCAAACCAAAACCAGTGGCGTTAATTTCTAAGACTCATCCAAAGAAGCCAATTCTCCCCAAAACAAGGACAGACAGAATTCCTTGAACCTTTCTAATGCCTGGTGCTGATCATCCAGCCTGTGACCCTCTGTGGCTTTTGTCCTCAGAGGAAGACGCCTTCTCAGATGCTAGGGAGGACAGGGTTTACAATGTGAATAAATAAGAAGAAAAGCTGAAGGATGATCCTTCTGCCCTACATGGATTAAGCAGTACTGAATCCTACACTCAGTAGTGGACAAGTCTTTCACTAGCATCAGCTGGCTGCTGGATCACTAGGAATGGGATATCGTGAGCCAGCAACCACCCAACATGCATGCTAGGACAGCTCAGGGCTGCCCATCTCACGTGGCAACCCTTCAGACCCAGGAAACTGCTGCTGTGTTCTTCACATTGACAAGCAAACAGAGTTTGCAGCCTCAAGGTTTGCTCACAATCTAGAAAGTAGCTTGAAACTTCACTCTGGTGGCGTTGGTTTTAAATGAGTGCTCAGATCTTAGAGCTCTATGCAGCAACAAGAGGAAGGCTGTGCAGCTACCCCATGCAGGTTCAAGGTACCTGTCTGAGGCACACAGGAATTCCTTGAGTCCTTGACAAGTGACAAAACTTCAGTTCAGGCATGAGAAAAGGATGAGGGCGCATCCCAGAGCTGGAAAGGGATAGCTCAGTTACTCTTATGCCACCCCTGCCTCTTGCTGCCTGCCTTACAGGTGCTTAACTGCTGAGGTAGTTCTTTTAAACCCTGTGTTGCTCAGGTCTCTGTTTCTTAACCCACCCTTATTGCTCTGTGTTTGGCTCCAAGGTTTTGCCTTTCTCATGGCAAATCCATCCATGAGAAAAGCCTGGAGACATATGTAGGGCAAGGGCTGGAAACTGAACTCAGCCCCACTTTACCAAAGTACTTTGGGTGTTTGCCTTGAAGGGAGACCATAAATCATAGTATAGTAAACTACTTCTGGACAGATCCTTGTCCAGTGTAACACTGTGCCATGCCACTTTAACATGAACGCTGTCCGATAGCCATGCTGGTTTTCCGTGCTTCAAAGATTCCTTTTTTTTTCTTTAAAAAAAAAAAGGGGGGGGAGGGGGGAGAGGAACCTAAACAAGTGATCACATCTGAGCTTAAACAGCTAAACAAAAAAATTTCAGTCTGTATTTTGTTGCTTTCTTAATAAAGTAATTGTGGCCAGATGCATGTTGCATGTTTCTTCAAAGTAAACTGATTTTTAGAGAAAAAAAAAAACCCTCATTTCGCAATTTGCTGATGCAGTACATCAAACTTATGCCAGAGGAGAGTTGGCTGACATGCAAATTTTCCAGTTCATGCATTTTATGGGTAAGTTATCTTTTATTTATGCTTCTATGCTTACTTCAATACAAGAAACTTTTCTACTGGGTCACTGAAAAACTTTATACCATGTCTGAATAGTGATTTTTGGTATGCATAGTGTATATGGCCTTTTAAGTACTTCATCCTATGTGTGCCTAGATACAGCTTGGTACAGTGGTACGGGACACTGGCATGCTGTGTCCCTCCCAGGTCCTCCACCTGGGAACCTCAAAGGTCCTGGCAGTGATGGGTAGTCAGTAGAAACCTGGTTCAGGAGGGGTGAATGAACTACAAAAGAGGTAAAGGCATTTCCTGAGACAACACGGCTGCAAAAACGCACACCTGAGGAGACCAAACCAGAGAGAGGATTGAAGCTGGACTAAAGTCTTGAGCTGCAGTGGAGCTCTAATCCCAGCTGCCCGTGCGGCAGGTGACAACTGAGGCAGAGCCTGGGGTATTTTGTGTGCCTGTCAGTCATGTGCTATCGCCACAAGAGCAGATGGGGCAGGCAAGGCACGCAGGGACCTGCCTGTGCGGCAAGTAAATACACAGAGCTCATTCAAGGCGCTTTCCCTGAATACGCTCTCCAGTTCAACCTCAACCCAGTCCCGTGTGTGGACAGTCGGCAAATTTGGCCTCAGGCCCAGCCTTGAGGCTGCTCTTAAAATTCAGCGTCGATGCAGCGACAGTGTCAGCTTTAGCATTGCATCTCTCAGGAACCCAGCTTCCCCACACACGTGCCGAGCGGGACTGACGGCTCCGCGCTCCACTTCCCTGTGCGGATCCAGCAGACCAAACGTTTCTCCAAGGTAACTGCTCTTTACTCCTCTGAGGGTTCCAACTGCAGGGCAGAAGGAACTCAACTCTTCCCGACAAAGCAAGCTGTGTGGAAGCAACGTATTAGCTCACCCTAAACTGTGAATCACTCCTGAGAAGGCAGACCTCTTCCTGGTATGTTTATACATATAGAGAATCTGCATAAACATGCCACATGTCTAAGCACATGGACTCAGCCATATGCACCCATGAATACACACACGCTTCCTTCCGTGTGCGTGCGTGTGCGTACGTATCCCTCTGCCAGCACCAGATTTCTGGCAGGCAGTTCCTTCTGCCCTTGCCCCACAAACAGCAGGCACTAATTCTCCCATCTGCAGACTTCATCCTTTTCCTTGCCTTGCTTTCTTGCCTGCCAGCAAACATGCCCTCTCTTTACCTAGTCAGTCTTGCAGCCTCCCTACCACTTCCTAAACTGGTGCTTTTTAATCAAGCAAAATCTCTGCTGAAGCCTGGTGCCATCAGGGGAAGAGTTGGAAGGACCAAACAGTGCAGTGACTAGACAGCATGACGTGCCAAAGCCCATTCGCATCCCAGCTCTGATCGACACCCCAGTGGCACAGCTGGACACACCTAAAAGCCCCAGAACCATACACCCTGAGCGCACAACATACCACTCACCTCTGCCTTGGCTTATGGTGGACTGTACTGCATGATGATGATACAAACACAACAGCAACAGATCACAAACAGGAGTATTAAATATGCTGATCTCTATTTTTCTTTTGTTTTCTAAATTTATCTATCTGTAGGTTTTTGTAATTCTATGTAGCACTGTGATACTTTGGCTCTAAGCCAAAGGCAGTAGTACTTAGAAGCAGCTGACTGCAAGGTTAAAACTTGGGCTAATACATTTTAAAAAAGCAGCTTTAATATTAGGGGTCATCTGTTTTCCCTATTAGATCAGTCTTTTTAACCTTTAGCCATGCTAATTTTTTTATTCATGCGATTTCACAGTTATTTGCAGACCTGATTTTGTCCCAGCACTTCTATCTTACACGTTTCAAAAGACAGCATCAAATCTAGCCTCATCCGCTGCAAAGATTAAACCTTCACAGAGGACAGGATTAGATCGGGTTGAAGTGGAAATGCAATTACCTTTTCTTTTCCTGACTCCTCACATAAGTTTTTTAAACCCATATAAGTGTTAAACTCAGTCTGGAGTGGAGGTGGTGCAGATGTTTGCTCTGAATGATTGTTCACTTCTTATCGCTTTCAAACAAGAACGATAAATTCAAATCCAAGATACGTAACATTTGTTTTGATGGCACCGCTGAATTCAGAAAACTTGAAAGACCATCCTGATATCTGTCCAAACAACCTTTGTGTAATTACATTAGGTATGATTACCATGCCTCTTCCTAGCATGTCCTCCCTAAGAAAAAAATCAGACAAAAATGAGAAGCAAAGGAGGGTAAAAGAAAAACAGAGTGTAGATGAGGATAACCCTCCAATTTTGACTAAAAGCATTCTTACAACAAAACCAGTCCCAAAGCTGGCCAGCATGTCTCTCCTACACGTTTTATCCCCACCCCCGGCCCTGCAAATCCTTCCTAGGTTGTGTCATTTTAAAAACCTGCAAGCTGAGACATCAAAGAGATGCTAGGCATATGAGGAAAGCAAGCACAGAGGCACTGTAAGGAATTAATACACAAAGACCTGTGGGATTAGTGGCTGGAGATTTAGGTCTCTGCACAGTCACAGAGACTGGCAGACATGGCGTGCAAAAAGATTTGCCTTGAATATCAGAGTTGCCTGGTCAAGGGTTTTGTCAGCTCTGCCTTGCAGAATGGGAAGGCAACGGCAGCACAAGCAGATCGACACAGAAACAACAGCCGAGCTACTGCCCCAACACCAGACCCCTTTCTCCCAGTCAGGGCTGCCACAAAGGCTGGTTTGGTTTTGTCGGGGCAGTTTGTTTTGCTTTTGGAAGGATACACTTTGTCCTTGAGATTTTTTTTTTTTGGACAACCAACATTTGGGGCGATGCCATAGATTCCATCAATGCAGGATCCTGCTGCGCCTTTTCTTTCTAGACTGAGCCCCCAGCCTGCGAGACCAGCATGATGTCTCTTGATCCTTCCAAATGAAATTAGAAAAATGGGCCGGCTGACTTGCATCTGCCCTACACTGCACCAAAAGGCATTGCAGAGAGGGCGCCTTTGCTAGGAAAAGTAATAAATGTAATTTCCTCCGTGAATTAGCTGTGCCACACTGGGTCCAAAAGGGGTCGAAGGGAGAACAAGAAAAGAGCCACTGTCTGTTAAAAATATCAAGCCCCTGACTTATCAAAGGAAGCAGGATATCGGGTCACACTTCAAAACCTAATGAGAGCAGTCCAGGGGATTTGCTCAGACCCATTTCCTTAGCTCAGTTTTTATGGGGCACTGGGTACCTTTGAGCAAGCAAGGAGCCCTCTGTTCCTTTGAGGAGAAGGTGACTGAGGGATAGACCTAGGGGATGGAGGGGAGGGCAAAGCAGGGCACCGGGTTGTAGCCCCAGCTCCATCGGTGCCTAAAGTGACCTTGTGTAGAAGCAGGAAGAATTTCAGGTCGGCAGAATGTAATTACTCTGGTTGGAAAGTCGCCAAGATTCTGGCATTAACATCCCTACTGCCTGTAAAAAATGCCACAGGGCCAGAACTATAGATTTCTCCATCGCTGGAAAAACAGCGCTGGAGAGGTAGAGGAGCCTGTACAGCTTTATGAGTAGCTTGAATTGTTATAGTGGGGGTTGCAAAAGCAGTTAGACTTTCCAAAGATCTGTTTTAATTTAAAAAACATGTCTAAATTAAAGAAAAACAGTAGATATTTCCCCCCTTTTTGCTTTTGTAGGAAAGGAAGAAGAAATGCCCACAGAACTGTGGCAAATACACCCCGGTGCAATAGCGCACACAGATTGTGTTTGCACTAGATTTTTGTCCCCTCTCTTCCCCCACCCTCACTGCCTTTTGCAAATCAATCTCATTCAGGACAAAGTCCACAGCAGACAGAACAGCACTCGATTCTGGCACTGTCCCGACAGCAGAGGAAGACTGGGGAGCTACAGTGCCCCCAACAAAACAAAGGTGAAGCTCCTTTTTCTAAGCACCCCCTTCTGCTTTGCTGCAGTTCAGAAGAAGCCCAACTGAGGGCCCTACACTTGGACAAAGTTTTAACAGGCCCTCTGTAGCATGAGACACAATAATACTAATGCAGAGTATTGGAACCTGCTGAGCTTCATGGCAAGCAGAAACGTTTTGTACCATCAGGTGTGGACATTTCCTATAAAGGTCTTCAAAATGCAGGGACCCCACCCAGTGCCGGAGGAGGGGAAGGGACATGCTAGCACAGCAGCTGTATTGGATTATATTCATAATTCTCAGAAATGTACAGGAACACTTTCCAGCGTGCGATCACTTGTGTTTCAAGATTAGTCTTGAAAGGGCAGAAATGAATTCTTCCCTTTCCTGGCACTCTCCCCCTTGTCCCACAGGGGATCAATCAGCTTGTAAACTGCAGAGGAAAGTTTGCACACAATAAAGATTCTTTGCAGATACGGCATTTGGTCGAGGTTCATTAGGGGGAAAAAATGGCACCACTCTAGTCAAGGCACGGCATTAACTTTTCTTCTCGCGAAAAGCAGAGGGTAACAGTTACTCAGAAACGGGCACAAAGTCACAAGGAGCAGGGTGCCCAAAGGCAAGCCCAAGGGACCCTGAGAGCCAGAAAGCATCACCGTGTACTGCATGTGCAGTCGTACCACCTGACAAAGTTGTGGCTGTGCAGTAAGCTTCCACTTCTAGATCAGAGCTGCATCTCCTCACATCATCCTTGTACAGAAGAGCTTGATAAAGCAGGATGGAATGGTCACTGCCACCATCTCTCACATCTTTCTTTTCGCCTTTTTTTTTTTCCTTTTGTTTATTTTTTCATTTTCAAGCCCAGACTCTGAAAGCAGATCACGATGAAAAACTTCTGTTTTCAAAGTTAGCTTCTGTCCTCTTCTGCTATAAAAGAAAGTGTAACAAACGCTGGAGGCCCAAAACATAAGTAAAAGAACATTTTATTTTAAGGGTTAAGATTTCTTGGTCTTATGGTATTAGAGGCATGCTCTCTGAGGGGCAAGATTGCTTGAAGACCTTGAGGCCTTCTGCCTCAGGAGCTTGTCTTTCATACCTGAGCCCCAACACCTAAACACACATGGAAGGAACACCACATTCTGTCATTGCTTTCCTTCAGTATTTGATGTTATAGTTATTTCTATTTTATAGAATCATAAAGGTCGGAAAAGACCTCTAAGTTTGTGAACTCCAACCGTCAACACAACACCACCCCTGTAAAAGCTAACAAGAGAGATGCAGTCTACCTGTCTATGAAGGCTGTCATTTTCCCGGGGGAAAGTGTATAAAACTATGCCCAAAATGATGTCACTCTTGTTTATACACATGAGTCAAATGAAAGCCAACCAACCACTTGTGCACAGATTCTTGGTGGAAGCGCATTCGCTACTTTTTATAAGGGAAACCAGAAGCAGACTGCCAAAAAAATTCTCACGACTGCTAGCAAAGCACTCACTGCTATTTCTTCTATCTGCACAAAGTTGGCCCGTCCCAACATGCCCAATCTTCAGAGCCCAATCCCCCTTTCCTCTCTTTTGACTCACTGCAATTGCATTTCATCTGTAGCACCAGCCCGGACTGAAGTCCAAATTGTTCTGTGTGCCAGAAAGAATAGTTCTACTGGACAGATTAAAAAAAGACAAACAAAGGGAGTCAGGAAATATCTCAGAATATGGAAGATGATGCCCTGCTGTAATACAGAAAAACACACAAAGAAGAGGATAAGCATAAGCTCAAGTGAAAAGACAAGCAGGAAAAACTGACCACAAGCTTCTGCTCTGGGCAGGGAAAAGAAGCTCAGCTGGTGTAGCATTCTAGTACATTATTTCAATCACCACGCATTTTAAACGATGCAACAAAGCTGTCTGTGGAAGCATTGCTTTCCTCAGAGGCACTGTGTAGGTCCAGGCCCTGCTGAGATCGTACAATAGTAATTGTTTGATTGATAACGCCCAAGCAACGTATCTCCACCCTGAACTCCCAAGCCTATAGCTTAGGGCAGTTAGATAATCACTGTAGGCGCTGCTTTTATAGACAACAAATTTCAAAGACTTGATCAAGAAGGTGCAAACATGCCCTACATCTAAGGGAGCAGCAGCATTAATCTATTAAACACTGAATAGGTGAGTTGCCCCCAGATGGCAGCCTTTAAAAGTATTCCGCAGTTCCTGAGAAACGAAGATATGAACCAAGAGCAGCAAGAAAACACCAAGAACTCACTACATGCTCATGATGAGGTCACTGCTTTGCAATACGATAGTCCCAGTAGAACTTTAGGAAAGAGTGTTTTCTTTTTTAGAATGGCAACAGTCTAATTTTCTGGCCTCCCCATGGATGATTGGGGATCTCACATTTCTGGATGATCTGGATTAGTGTAACTTTAATCTGTCACAGAGCTCATTCCATCACCAGCTCTGGCAGCAGTCCAGGCAGAGGACAGAAAACATGCAACATGCTTTCTTTGGGAGCCTTCCTCTCCCCATCCCCTTCATAAACATGGTGATGGAGCTTTTTCCGACTCAGAAATAAGCCTGTTTTATGTTCTCATTTCCTCTGACACCTTGAAATAGGCACACAACAATCTGCCACAGGTATCTTTCTTCCCATTTTATCACATCATGTCATATTATGTGGCTCAAAGGACACAGAATAGGCAAGTATCAGAACTAGGAAGACGTACTAATTTTTTTACACCTTCAAAAAACAAGAGCATTAAGCAAATAGTCATTTATAATGAGCTCTTTGGTTCTGGTTTGCACCTGTTTTGAGAAAAAGGTGCTGACTGCATGAAGAGTCCTTCACTATCTAAAAAAAGAGGGGAAGGGGGAAAAAACATCAATACTCAGTCAAAAACAGACTCCCAACTTTTCCTTTGGTCAGTCCAGTAACTGAGAGCAAGAAACAGAGCCCTGCTGAACAAAACTGGAATTGCATCATGTCTCATACTTGCCGGCAGATTAAACTGCGATAGTCAGCAAGCAATCCCCCTCCCCTTCCTGCAACCATCCACCGTGGCTTCCTTGAGTGGGGAGCAGCATCCCCATTGCAGGATCAGCTGGTAAGGAGGCAGAGGGACTCCTCTACCACCATCATGTATCAAAGTTAACTTCACAGTGTGTTTATTGGTATCTCCTGTAAACCATCAAGAGTTAAGATGCTCCTCACCACCAGATCCTCTTTCCTACTTAGCAGAGCTATTCAGACTGGCTCAAGAAGAGATTAAAAAAACTTGTTTTCTAAGAGTTTGCACACTGATTTTTGTCATCTACTCATATTCTTCACAGCCAACACCACTGCAAAGCAACAGCTTTGGGGAGGGACACAACATCTGTCTATTCTAATCACTTCAGCCATCTCAGCTTATATCTGCTGCCTATACACTACCTGCTTCATCACTATTCTGCCTCTCTTAGTGCTTATACAAAGCACCTGAGTACCGAGAGGTTTATGAAGTGTCCTGCCTCACCACAGCCTGTCCAGGACTCAGGATGTACAATACAGTGTAATGCTTTGAGGTGGATCCAAAAACTTACACTATTCATGGCTGCAGTGCTTCCTAGCTCTTACTAGAGATTCGCCTTACAAATATCCAGTTCTTTCTCAGAATTACCCACCACATCACACACAAAACACACTCAGATTTGATCTAGAGCTGGGGCTGCCATGAAAGAGTCCCTTTAAAGATAAATTAAAAGCATGCCATCTGTAAATAAAGCAACTTGCACTTATGAAGCCAGACATCTTCACTAGGAATAAAGCGCCTCAAGCCGAAGGCAATAAAATATCTCAGTAGGACTGTTGGAGTTTAAATTCCCTCTTTGAAGTACCACACAGTACTGTTGTTATGTGTGCTAATGAATAGCTCAGCATTCTCAGACTAGTTAAGCACTACAAGGAATTGGAGATGCCATGTGCCAGCCACTATTTTCTGTGAAGTCACTGGTGATGCTTTTGCTGCAGTTTGACTCTTTGAAGCATGAAAAGTGTTTGCACTTTTGCAGAGAGTTTCCATAGGAAGGAAGGAAGAAAGTGGAAGCAGGTGTACCGGGTAAAGAATAAAAACTCTGCAATTTATTTCTGAAGAGTGCTGAGCACCGATTTCAACAGCAGCAAACACAAGTGCTCAGCAGCCACCTTCGATGTGCATGTGTAAATCAGATCAGAGACATGTAGAAATGTGAGTTACCTATTCTCTAATCCTTCTCACTCCTTTTGGTTATGTCCATTTGCAAGAGACTAAGGCCAGGGGAGGCATATAGGTATACTGTAATCAATAAGTCATTGACTGCTTTTGAACATAAAACCCTGCACGTCTCTGCTGTCTTTAAAAAAAAAAAAAAGCCTGCTCCAGACATCTTTCACAGGAGGTGCCCAGTGTTACCAGGTGGACCAAAGCCAGGAGTCAAAGCCAGGATAGCAGCAGAGAGAAAATAACTGTGATAAGCTATTAACAGCAGCTCAGTGGCTTCTAGGCTTAGCCTTACTTTTGCCAGCAGGAAGGGTTGTGGATGCTGCTTCATTGAACATGCTGCCTTAAGCAACACAGCCTCGTTCATTTGAGCATCTGCTTGACCTGCTAAAGAGCAGCATTTTCGGTCTTCTATAGGCTTGAAGTGACATTACACTGCACAGCAGCCTTGAGAAAACTTTCAAGGAAACCTATGGAGAGGGATGCTCTTAAAAACTCTGAAGCCCCTCTGCTTTTGTTTCTGTACTCTAGAGGCACTTCTACTCTCCCCTAAATAAATCCTCACTCTTTTTTTTGACTTTTTTCTTGACTTTTTGACTCTTTTTTCTTGACTTAAAAGGTTGAAGTAGAAGTTCCAGTACATGTGAAGTATCATAATGAAAGCAACAGCTTCAATCTACATGTGGTCCCTGGGAATTCAGTGGCAGGAGCAGTCCTGCTCAACTTCCCTCAGGAGGAACCAAGCTCAGCAGCATTAGCCTCTGCCAGCAGTCAAGGAGCTCAGCCCTACCAGCTAACAAATGTAACTGTCTTTGGAAAGATTAATGGTGTAGGGGGAAATGAACACAGTCCAGACTCCAGCTCCTCTCCTTGAAAGCCTCCCTTCCCCACACACATGTACCCTTAAACTAGCTAAAGAAGTTCCCTTTGAGAACCAGAGGCTCCTCTGCCCAGTCTGTGCTGCCCGACAAAGAGCTCTGATCTTTACCAGCAGCCTGTGCTGTTCCCATCTCCCAAGTGGCCTGAGCAGACTCAAAGAAGCAGTCCTGCCCCAGTGTGCCCCAACTTCCCACGGCAGAGAATCATTAACCCTGCAGCAATACCGCACCTTGCAGTCTGCTGATTACCCTGTAATCAGTTAACACCAGGCAAGTCTCTGGGTAACAGCAAAAAAAGAAGTAGTATTAACAGACAGTGCTCTTTGGGAGAAACGTCAAAAACAAAAACAGCCCCCCCCCCCCGCACACTTGTTTTTACTTACACTCTGATCAGTTCCAAGAAGTCTGTTTTTCACCCAGCATGCTGCTGTCAGGATACACACAGTCTCGCAGTTGACTCCCATTTGTCATAATTATTGTTTCCACCAAGAGACATCCTGCCCTAGGAATACATGTTGTCTTTACATATCCAAACTCTTAGCAGCCTGAGATACAGTAAACTGAATAACTCACCAAGAGATGAAAGTCCTTCTCCCTTTTCCCACCTCTTCCCTCTCTACACATTCCTTGTCAGGTCTTACTGCCCACTGGTGTCCTCCACAAGCCAGAAGAAATGAATGCCAGCTCATATGCACGTGAAATCTCTGCCTCAAGCTTTCATCCCTCCCTGCAAAGCTTCTGGGCAAGACCCAACTTAATCAGGGGTAACCTGTTCCAACAGAATGGCTAAAATCTCCCATTTCTCTTTAGAAAGGTGTCCATAGTACAGGAAATGGTTTAGCCATTCTCTTCACAGAAAATAAAGAGAACTTATTAATATCTCACAGGCAACTGCAAGGATAGCCTGTAAAGTTGCAGTGGTGCTAAATCAGGACAGTCGTAGATAGTCTCTGAAAAATACAAGGAAGTTGTGGGTTTTGCCCTCTAAATAATTACTGTGACTGGTTTTCACCAGCAGTTGCAGAAGGCAAATTACAGAAGATGGCTGTTACATGAATCAGGATTTGGACTCACATGTGTCTAACAAGCCCTAGCATCAGACAAGATTTTTCTCCTGGCCTCAGCCTCCCCAGTTTTGCTTTCACATGGATTCTCTAGTATCTCAAACTTTGAGCATATGCCATGGGTGTCATCTATGGACCCAGAAATAACAGCCACTCCCCATCACTTATTTTCAGGGAACTTACAAGAAGTCAGTATCTTTACAATGAATGTGTCAAATAAAATTGCATTTGGCAAATAGATTCAGAAGCTGTAGAAGGAAAACACAGACACAGGGGAAAAAAAAAAATTATTAAAAAAAAAGGATATAACAAATGTGCATAAGCTCAGATACCCAGGCGTTGTTTCCTTAGAAACCAGACTAAGGACAGGAAAATCCCGTAACGAACATCAATGTCTGTAGCGGAGCATCAAGATTTAATAGTAAAGCTTTGTGCTTTAGAGTATAAACTCAAAAAACAAAAATCCTCCCTTTCCTCCAGACTATACAGCTGCAACAGACTGACAGGAGTAGACAGTGATTGCCTTGTAAGGTTCAGATACTAAAATCACTAGCAACAAGTGCATGGCTGCACACGATACAGATGAGACCGTGATAAACACCATCCTTCCAGAGAATTGGCGGGGGCAGCTCTATTATCAGCACCGTGGGTAAAAAGAAAGGATTCTCAGGGAAATCATGTCTGTTACTATTCCATGGAACCAAGTCCAAATTAAAAAAAAAAAAAATCCATCTAGATCTTGAGCAAAGAAGGAGATTTCACAAAGTAAAGGAGTTTGGTAGAAACTTGTCCACTGTGTCTACCAGCCCACCCGGAGAATAAATGGAGGAGCATTAGCACCTACTGCATATGTGTAAAGCTACTTTTTGAGAGAGTTCTTTAACCCAGATCCTTTGCCAAAATTCACAGTGAATGGCACCAAGAATTTTTTTGGACTAGTATTACCTGGTTTGTTTCATACAGGGACAGTTACTAATGGAAACAGTTTAAATCTATATAGATTTCAAACGGTAAAAACCCATGCAACAGGTCTTGCATAGCATAGGAGAACAGTGAGTTATGAGATACATAACTCCAGTAACACTGCTCTAGAACGTGTCAGAGAAGACTTCTTCCTGCTAGGAGTCCAGAATAGTTTTAGACATAGACTTGTATTTGGCAATGCTGCAGCTGTCTCAGTGTGCAAAGCAGCAAAACTGCATTGAAGAACTACAAAACACATGGAGTGGAAAGTCATTTCTTCAGACTAGGCATTGGACAGTGAAAATGTGATGCTGGTCCAAGGGGGTCAAGGATCTTCCTGACGTATGATAGAGCTGGAGGATATTGTCTCAGAAAAGAGACAATTGTCTCAGGGAGAAAGGAAAGTATTCCTGACCACATTGGTTGGTTAGACATCTTGATCGCAAGAGGGTTGAATGGTCATTCCTAGCACTCTGAGCAAAATCTCTGACTCTGGATAAAATCTTAATCTGTCAGTGGTGGAGAGTATGTGTGTCTTCAGAAATCTTAACAGTGATTGGAAGAAATAGGTTCCTCTGTTACTATTTCTTTAACTCGAGAGAAGGTGCCTGGTTGTCCGACAGTGTAATCTTTGAGCCCGTGGAAACAGAAAAAAAAAAAACCCATGAAACCTGTTCACAAGCTGATTATTATGCAGATCAGCAATCATTATCCTTTCTCTCATTACCTCAAATGCTTTCTGCCATCTGTTGGTAACAAACCTGCATCTGGCAGATTACCAGAGGAGCCCTAATCAATGGGTAATTGGGGTAGAGGATTGTGTGGACAATCCTGGCAATGAAAGCACAGAAAAACTTACAGCGGGAGAAGAAAGTTTGCCTGTCACAAGCGCAAGATCCTACAGCCAGTGTCGCTTTACCACACCGACAGAATTCCTTCTTGTTGGAAAGAGTGTGGAGGGGGAAACACAGATTTGTCACGGGCAGTGAGATGAATTAGACCAGTCTCTGTAATGATACCTCAAGCAAAACGTTAATTTCCAACAGATTATGCCAGCAAGTGCTGCCAGGAGAGGCACAGAGCAGAGCAAGCACAAACACGCATGAGTTTGCATTTCCACGGTTGCTTCTTCGAACCATCTGTTAATGAGACGTTGAGGATGCTACAGACTCTTTCAAGTAATGGCTCCTAATCTAGTCTCTTAGTACCTTCTGATAAGAAATGCTTAAAATATGTCTCCTGTAGGTTTTCCTTCCCCAGCCACACATTCAGGGTCCCGTTCCCTTCCACATAGTCCTTCCAAGTCTTGATTACAGCAGTTCAGGTACAATATTTACATTATTCCTCTAGCTTCCAAAAGAAACAAAGCTTTCTAAACCACACTTACTGGTGCTGAGCTCCCAATGGAGACATACAGACAGAATTTCAACTGAAGGCAGAGTCTTAAAGTTATCAGATTCCTTCATGTTTTGAGGGAAAGAGCAGCTGGGTAGAACAGAGAAGCCCAGGCAGTGCCTCCACTAAGGGAAAGCGAGGAGGAATTTGCAGCTCTGCGTTCCCATTGTCAGCTGGCTGGTTGGCCAGCAAATGCTTTGAGCTACTCTGCACACACAGAGCTGCCCAAGTGACTACCACTGCTGTCTACCACGAGTCGCTAGACAGTATGACCTGAGAGTTTAAGTGGTAATTGTAAAGACCTCTGTAAGAATCAGACTTTACTGATTCACTTTTCAAAGAACGAGTAAAAATAAATACAATACTGTACTGTTTGAAAGATCCAATCCACGCCGTCTGCCCTTCTGCCACTCTGCATAGATCAAGAGGACAATTCCAACAAAACAAAATGTTCAGAGCATTTGACCCTCTCTAATCACATAATAATGGTGCTCAAGATCCCAAGATACCTGAGTTTAACAGTGACACAATGAATCAACAAGGCTCAGTAATCTCCCCAAACTAGATGGAAGGGAGTGAAAAAGGCAGTGGCTGTTTTGGTTTGGTTTTCAGGGTGCCTGGCAGATCACTGCTTTGTTGTACCCGCTTGCAGTGGCCCCAGCAGCTGGGAAGGTACATACATAAAATCTACTGCCCAGACACCACCCTGGGACTGTTGCATTCATTGCAACATGGAAGGAACAAGGAATTCTTGTAGTAAGTAAGAAGCGGCCCAAAGAAAAGAAGGAAATAGAAATCCCTACAAATATCAAAATGCTGCCAATGCCCACGCAGGCTGGGCTGGGATCCAAAGTAACTGTTTTGGGGCGATAAGAATCCTTATTAGGCACCTGAACATGGGAGAGCAGCACCAACACCCAGGCTAAGATGTTAATGAGGTTGTGACAGAAAAACAACATCCCTGTGTGTTCTAATATCCAGCCTGCTGTGACTCAAAAGGGAGAACATGAGACTCAGAGGGACTAAAAGGAGACATAGGAATGCAACTGAAAGTTGGTTTTAGAAGCATGTTCCCAAGAGATACAGATCTTGTTTCCTTCCTGCTATTAAAGGGGTGACTTTGATACATATTGGATTACATTAGGACAGAGAGCAACACCCCCTTTTATTCAAATCCAACCACTTTATTTAATTCAGCATTTCTGGGACATTACTGCCATCTCCATCTAACAGCTGCAACCTGCAACATGCTGGTTCAGTTGCATTTACATCCCTGCAGACAGTAGGTATCTGGACACAATTTTTTGTAGGCTATCAACTTGGACTGGTACCAAAAAACAAGGGTTCCATAGAGTTTGTGACCCAAATTAGATACTTTAAAACTCTGAGAGCAGGAGCAGAAACTGAGCTGGTAGGGAAAGAGCTGCCACACTGCTTTTTTGGATTTTATTTTTGTTTTGAAATGGTGATATTGTGTGACCCCCTCCTGAAAGGGGGGAAGAACTCGGTGTCTTCCACACAAGTATGGATAGGTGTTTGTCAACAGAAGGAATACTTTCTCCAGCCATCTTGAGCACCCCATACTCATTAATGGTATTAGTCTGAAAGAAGGGGGCACAGTTTAAAAACAAATCCTCTTCAGATGTCATTTGTGGCATCAGAAAAGCAGTGAAAAGATACTTAAAAATCCAGGTGCAGTTCTTCAACATGACCATGCTACTGAGGGTAATCTCTTTAGAATTTCATTTCAAACTCTGGTAAAACAGACATCCTATTGCTTTGCTGCTTAGGCAGCTCTGAACAGCTACGCTGGGCAAATAAGAGGAGGCATTAACTCAAGAACACGACACTTGATTGTCCTGCTGACACCTTTGGAGTGACACAGCTGTGTAAGCATCTAAGGGCATTTGAAGGACCCTGAGTATTTCAACATGCAGATAAGATAGTTTTGGAAATAAGAGCCAGGTATGACACTCAGCAGCATCTAGGAGAGCTGGTTATGCTTGAATCCAAAGTATGCTCTGCCTTACTTTCTAACTCCTCCTAGTTCCATTAGTATAAGAGGTTTGTAGATCATCTGTGTGTATTGCAAAAGATGAAATCTGAGACACCTTTTCCCTCACAACGTTCTCTTGATGTGACTCAGAGAAAAGCAGTACACCATTCAGGAAAGAGATGGGCCAGAAGCAACTGTTTTCTCTGCTGTATTGAAATAAAGACTGCAAGCTACATTCATCACAATGCCCAGGCACGGCTTTGGTCTGTCTCCCGTGTTTCATCCTTCTGAAACCTGGAAGCCAGTGAGCCTCTTGTTACCCTCTCCACATAATTCTCTTCCTTTCTTTCTTAGTTTTCAAGCTTAGTGGCAGGGACTTTTGTCATTCACCTTCTATTAACCCCTCTTATATTTAGTATTTATGTCAGAATCAAACAGGTCTTTGCTAGAGCAGTGAGTAGAGAAGGTGAAACAAGTGAGTAGGAGACAGAGGTGGCTGCTGAGCTGGTGCTTGTCCCAGGACTGAAGAATGAATACAAATGGTACATGTCAAGCATCACAAAGAAATGGCTCCACCATCACTGTTGACTCAGGGTCTCATAAGGAGGCAGTTAGCTCCAGAAGTGTGCTGACTTCTGAAAAATGGGATAAGAATAGAGCATTTGAACTTCTGCCCAAAGGCCTACATGCAGACTTTAGCTGACTTACAGAGAGCATCCAGCAAGCTTGCTCTAGCCTTAGCATTATGCAGATGTGCTGAAGGACTGAAACTATGTTATGTGCAAAAATTCTTTTGAGTCACTCAGTTCCAGGAAGCTACCACCTTTCAGGTACCATTCTGTAAGGGTTCAAAGACCACTCCAGATTCTTCTGAAATTCTCTGCTGCTTCAGTAAGCATGCTGCAGAGAAAAACAGCTTTCAGGGAGCAAACTCTGATTCTACCCTAGCAAAGAAACTATTGCCAGAGTCTAGACTTGTAGATCGCTGACCACTGCTATAGGTTGTTCCATTTCAGTCTCCTACAACTGGCTGTGTGTACAAGTATTAGGTAGATTAAGAATCACAAGACATTTCTCAGTCAACAACCAACAACAAATTCAAGAAGCTGCTGCATATAAACAGAGATGTCCACATTAACTGATTTGCATACACTTGAGCTCACAGAAGAGGACATTTCTGTCCTTCATGTGTTGCTTGAAAAGTCTGAAGAAATTAAAAAAGTTACTTTAGTTTGTACTTTCTCACAGGTTGGAACAGACCCTTGGGATCATCAAGTCCAACCATTAACACTACTCTACAAAGTTCACCCCTAAACCATGTCCCTCAAAACCACCCTTAAACACAATCAGGGATGGTGACTCAACCACCTCCGTAGGCAGCACATTGCAGTGTCTGACTACTCTTTCTGTGAAAGTTTTTTCCCTAATGTCCAGTCTAAACCTACCCTGTTGCAGCTTGAATCCATTCCCTCTTGTTCTGTCGCTAATTACCTGTGAGAAGAGACCAGCACCAATCTCTCTACGATGTCCTTTCAGGTAGTTGCAGAGAATGATAAGGTCTCCCCCCAGCCTCCTCTTCCTCAAACTAAACAGTCCCAGCTCCTTCAATCGCTCTTCATAAGATGTATTCTCCAGGCCCTTCACCAGCTTCACTGCTCAGCTTCCTCTGGGCTTGCTCCAGCACCTCAATATCTCTCTTGTATTGAGGTGCCCAAACTGGACACAATACTCAAGGCGTGGCCTCACCAATGCTGCGTACAGGGGGACAATCACCTCCCTACTTCTGCTGCTCACACTATTTCTAATACAAGTCAAGCTGCCATTGGCTTTCTTGGCCACCTGAGCACACTGCTGGCTCATATTCAGCCACTTGTCAATTAGAACCCCCAGGTCCTTTTCTATGAGACAGCTTTCCAGCCACTATTCCCCAAGCCTGTAGCATTGCATGGCTTTGTTGTGGCCCAAGTGCAGGACCTGGCACTTGACCTTGTTGAAGCTTATACCGTTAACATTGGCCCATCAATCCAATATGTCCAAGTCTTTCTGTAGAGACTCCCTATCCTCATGCAGATCAACACTCCCACCTAACTCAGTGTCATCTGCAAACTTAACTGATGATACAGTCTATGTCCTTATCAAGATCACCAATAAAGATGTTAAACAGAAATGGTCCCAACAAAGAGAACTGAGGAACACCACTTGTGACCGGCCACCAGCTGGATTTAACTTAATTGACCACCACTTTTTGGGCCTGTCCATCCAGCCAGTGCTTGATCCAGTAGATCGTATGCTTATCCAGGCCATGAGCAGACAGCTTTTCCATGAGAATTCTATGGGAAACAGTGTCAAATGCTTTTAGAAAGCCCAGGTAGGCAATATCCATAGCCCTTCCGTCATCCAGCAGTCGGGTCATCTTGTTATAGAAGGAGATCAGATTGGACAAGCAGGACCTGCCTTTCAGAAACCCATGCTGACTGGGCCTGATCCCCTGGTGGTCCTCTATATGGCTTGTAATGGCACTCAAGATGATCTACTCCATGACCTTCCCTGGTACCAAGGCCAGACTGACAGGTCTATAGTTTCCCAGATCCTCCTTTTTGCTTTTCTTGTAGATGGGTGTCACATTTGCTACCCTCCAGTCCATTGGGACCTCTCCAGTTAGCCAGGACTTCAGGTAAATAATGGAAAGTGGATTGGCGAGCACGTCTGCCAACTCTTTCAGCACCCTGAATGAAAACAACAGAATATTTTTTGCTTTGGAAACTCTGCACTGCAAGTCTTTGAAGTGCATACTGAGGATTACCATAAGAAACCTTTCAGAAGAACACAGTAGAAAGATGACATGGTCCTAGTCATCCCAATCTCATTAACTGGGCAGGCAGGCGAGTGTTTGCAACAGACTGCAGAACATAAGGAAGTGTTTTTCTCCCAAAAAGGCAGCTCAGCAGAATGTACCACTGTAACACAAATGCGGATGTCGCACTGAGACAGCCATGCTGTGTCACACAGGCAAGTATTAAACAGAGAATTGGGACATCTAGGAGAGTAAGCATCAACTCTCAGTTTCCTCCTCACCCAGCCACATTCTGCTCCATTCTTTCAAACAACATGAGCTAAGTTTACAGTCCTGTTATCAAGAATGGCAACATATGTTCCAGCCACACATGGAATATTATTTTATTTAGATCAGCTATACATACTGATGTTATCTTGATAGCTACTATGAGAAAAATTGAACATCTATTTTGTAGAGCCATGTTAATTAAGCAAAGACCAACGGTTTTTTACTAGCCATAACTTCACAGGCTCTTACCAGAGGACAAGTATCCTGTTCATATAGTAAAAAACACACAGCAGCCTTCAAAACCAGGTGGGGCAGCTGCCAATAACTGTCATGTAGAGTCTGTACAGAAAAGTCCTAAAAAATTAATACAGCAGCCTTCATGATCCTTTTACCTTTGACATTTCTAATTCATCCACAGGCATTGGCCCAATATACAAACCCTGTGTGTGAAAAGAGGAACATTAGGTATCAGAACACATCAGATCTACTCTCAGAGAAAAAAAAAAATAAAAAAAAAAAATCACACTGTACACCTTGCTTTTAACAAGCATGGGAACATAAAAGAGAATCTAGAGAGAGGAAAAACTTTCTTATTAATCCAGTTCCACAGTAATCATTTATTTATTACAAAATCTATTCAGTATGTACTCTTGAGGAGATGGAAAAAGACTGTTGAATAACTAACTAATTGGAAAACACAGATGTCTGCTTAAGCAGACTCCAGCACCCTCCAAGTTCAGGCTGCATTCCAAAGATGATGTCCCATGCCAAGTGACCAGCACATGGATTTCAATCGCATGGAGAATACCTGCTTTTGGATACCAAACCAGTTGTTCAATCCTTTTCACACAAGCCTCCACCCACAATGAACCATTCAGTATCAACCATGAAACGAGGGGTAGGCTATGGTTTAGCTTCTTATGAACATTTTCATTGTAGAAACCTCTACCAGTATTATTCTCTGTTACAAAGCAAACAACCTACGTGTAAAACCAAAAGGGTAGATCAACTCTTCTTCCAAAGACAACCCACAGCCTTACAGCCACCACAGAAGCATAGTAGGAATATATGAACTCCTGCAAAGCAGGAAAATGCCAGAATTACTACTTGACAGGTACAGCCTGTACAGCCCTTTATAAAATAAAAAGGTATTTATGTGGTGTTTGGAAGCATATGACAGAAATGCCTGTGCAATGAGACAGCCTGATGTTGTACAGACACATCAACTGTGCTTATTCCCATACCAACCAAGCTCAAGTGCTGGACTAAAACAGCTCTACAACCATCATCATAAGGGCCATGAAGCACTGTAGCAAGTCTGAACCCAATACTGACTTGCTGCGAGTTGGAAACCATCCTCTGAGCTGCCCCACAATGACACGAGAATCTGCAGGATCGGTTATAGCTGTACTTGTAACCTTAGAGCGCTCCTGTAGCCTCCTTGTTCCTAAGCAACCAGTCCTACTCAAACAAGCTGCCTTCCAATACCTCTGGCCATTACAGAGAGGAAATGCCTTAGCCCCTTTTTTCTCTCCATCCCAACCAGTTTCAACAGGTAAATCTAACAAGTTTGTTTAATCTTTTTCCCTTCCACCTGAAAGCAGCTTCAGGCCAGGTTGTTTTAGAGTTCATTCCCCAAATAAATAGCCTGGTGCCTTTCCAAGAGATCTGGAAATGAAAAAACCCAAACACTGAGTTGAGGGGCAGGTAATACAAGCCTCCAAAATCACAATAAGGGCATGAAGCTCAAATCCTTAAGAGCTCCTGTGGTGTAAAGTCTGGACTGGGCATGATCAGAGACATCAGACAGTTTAGGAGCTGAATGAACACACAGTCCTCTGCAAATTTAAAGCACTCGTGTAATGTTCCACTTTCAAGCCCTAAGCTCTTCTATTTTACCAAAATTCCTGTTCCAAAGATAATGAGACTTATATTCTTCAGCACCTCACTGTGAGAAGTACAGATCCATCAATATCATAGTTCTACTGGGGAAGCTTCTCTAAAGTCAAATACATAAAATTTGGTCAAATTACTATATAGAAACCACCATTCCCTCTCCTTTCTATGGCATGCCTTCCCTCATGTCCAAAAAGGACAGGAGATCCTGGCCAGGCTCTCTTAGCTTTGAGGATGCCATAAGATTCTCTCATAAACACTACACCTACCACAGTGAATCGCACACATGGTACTTCATCTATTCTGGAGAAAACGACTCAATCCATCCAAATATAAACCATTTAAAAATCAAAAATTCCATAAACCTTGTCTATTTCAAAACTCAAATTTCAACTTGGCACACTTGTTGCAAGGAAAAGGCCTATTTTCAGTCTGTCTTCCCACAGGGCTGTTGGATGAAGCGATGAAAGGAACAACAGACTTCCCATAAATTCCTACTAGAAGCTTAGTATTTGCACTTGTAAACATAGACTTCTAAGCACTGACAGTGACAAGGCAGTAGTGAACAGGAACTACCCATTCCAAGAACTACATGCTAATACATGACTGCACTCTGAGTCAAACTACAATGTTAATTTTGATGGAGTACAGGATGTTCCGACTCCCACTTGCCCCTTCATTTGAATTATGACCCCACAACTTGTAGGCAAAAGCAAACATGCTAAATTCTCTGCTCGTGCAAGGTGGTGTTCAATATCATATTACAAACTCAGTTTTACTGTTGCTTTTGAAACACACACTAGGTGTGAACTTAGGCAACTAAGGAGCTGGCTCACATTTGCTTCTACCATCTCTGCTGCTGCCACAGGGTGAAGAGGAAGCAAGGAAAGATGGCTAGACCCAAGGCTACCAGATCCTGGGCTTGGAGTTGCAGTACGATCTCTCTACAATTCACTACATCAGCTAGGTCTGTAGGAACTTACACTAG
The DNA here is from genome assembly GCA_025345505.1 of Todiramphus chloris collaris. Classification (NCBI taxonomy): domain Eukaryota; kingdom Metazoa; phylum Chordata; class Aves; order Coraciiformes; family Alcedinidae; genus Todiramphus; species Todiramphus chloris. The sequence goes on from JANVCC010000076.1 coordinate 3,541,676, forward strand.
AATGCAATTAAACAGAAGAGAACTGATAATCATTTGTTAAGAGAGTAAATCCAGCTTTTGATATTCAAGACCTTCAAAGCAGTCATTTCTGAAATGAAATTGCCTTTTAGTTATAGACAACTTTATAGCATCTTTGCCAACAGTAACTACCTTACAGGTCTGTCTCCACCCTCCCCCCTCCAAAGGCACTGGGAATGTGCTTCAATGCCTGTGTTGTACCGTTCTTTCTTCCACTACCAAACACCTTTGCAGCAAACCTCAGGATTTAAATGGGCAGCAATGACATCTAGTGGCTTGTTAAGAATTTGCCTTCCTAAATTTCCAGCTCTGTCATTTATTTTTGTAAAGGAGACAAAACACATAGCTCTCAGCGTTTCAGCAGCTGCTCCCAGAGAGAAACAAAAAGCAAGTGCATCCAAAATTCTCAGCAAAATCCCCCCCCCCCCCCCCCCAGTACACAGCATTTCCCCGAGCCCTTGCTTGAAGCCTGAGAGGTGAAGTAGTAGGTGCATGTTTGCTTTAGGCCATACCTGCACAACTAAATTGCTTCAGTGTTCCTCTAGCTATGGGTATTTGCTCTGCTTACACAGGGCTGGGGCTTCCACACACCCTTTTGGTTTTGCTGTCCTCTAGCTGTGTTAACATGGTAGGGGCTATTCAGACAGGCAAGGACAAGGCGCACAACCACATCATTTCTTAATAGCAGGTACACAGTTCATTCTCAGATAAAAAGAAACATGTACAAAGGGCTGTGATTTCTAAAACCTAACCGTGCTGAAATTACAAGGAGAAAAGATAAAAAAGATATTCTGAAAGCAAAGAGAAGGAGATCTTGTAAATTAGATTTATGGGAAAACAGTAAGCAGTTTACTTCCCTCCATACCCCAAAAAAGCCTCTTACCTTTTTCACTTGATGCTATTGCAAAATTGCCAAGCAGCGCGGGTGAGTGGTTAGTGAAACTTCTTAAGCGTGTGACAACATAAGGCAAGTTCAGAAGGCATCTCTATGTAGCTTCCTGTAATACTGCCACTACTCATTTAATCACTGCTGGAGTCTTTGCAGAAATTAACTCTCCACAGCCTTGGCAGCGAATGACCTAAAAGATTTTTCAGTTAACAGTGGTGAGGAATCAGGCGATTTGTGGTACATGGATCTGGTGCACAAGCCTACAGCCCTCAGGGAACGTGGCATACTAGTCATTAAAAAAATACCTAGTTCTAGTTTTGTCAACTGAGACATCGTAATATGAATCAGGAGGTTCTTGAGGTGCCTTCCCCTACCACCCGTTCTGAGGCAAAGACTTGAGGATTTTATTTACTTGCTATGTCTCAATTCCCATAAACATACACTTCTTCCAATATTATGGATGATCAGGTCTCCCTGGAATGGTCTATAAGGAAATAATACTGGTATTCTTTAGAACACAATGGAAACAGTTAGTGATGTGACTGTTCTGTAGCACAAATGGAAAAAATGGAGTATTGTAATAATTCCCATATACAAGGAAAGCATCCCGTAAAAACTCAAGAGATGGAACAAGTATTAAGAACATCTCAAAGGAAATACATAACTTGAAATTATTTATTGCATCAAAATGAGCTGCTACTCATGCTTCTGCTAGAGGGCAGAAAAAAACAGATACCTGTCTTTGACCAGAAGCTGGTTTGGGTGGAGAGCTACTGCTGCTTTATAATGACATATACAATCTTAAATACCACACTGCTTACATGAAAAGTTGATGACTCAGGAGTGGTCAGTTATAACACGTTTAATATGGAACTTCAAAAGACATCACGTTTAGTTTTCATCACAAATTCTTCTGTCAGACCCATAGACTTATCCAAGGCAAAAGGCTATCCAGAGCCAAAGAAAATGACAGCACGTGGGGTTTCTGAACCACTGCTTAATAGAACTTCTGAAGCAGTGATTTCTGATAAGCAAGCGACAAATATTACCAGGTAGTAGTGGGACTGTCTATTGCATGGCTCCAACAGTGAAAGGAGGATTTCAAAACCTCAGGTCCTCCTACCATCAGCTCTACTTTTTTCCTGTCATTTTACACAGATAAATCAATCATTATATTATCAATTATTCAATTAATTATCAATTATTATATTATCAAACAGTTATCAAAATTCTTAGCTCAGCTCCTCACGGAAAGCAATTTGTATTTCCTTTCAATGATGTGAAGACCCTACAAACACGGTAAGTGACGAGCAGATTGAGGGAGGTACTCAAGACAAGCACATAAATTCATGTGAAAGAACAGAAGGGATTTTTCAGAAGACAGTATTTTCTATTGCCTTCATTAGAATAATAATAATTTTTCATTTAGATTACTCCATTCTTCTGCCAACTGCCTTTGTGATTCAGCCGCAAACAGCAGAACTTCATTAACATATTAGTTTCTTCAAAAATAAAACAAGGGACTCTTACTAAATCTCTAAAGCAATTTTTTTATTCTCTCACCCACAAGGCAGCGATCGCCACCTTCCGGGAAGAATTTTCCAAGTCAGAGCACTAGACAGAAGCACTGACCAGCAACCATCTCCAGAAAACATCAAAAACTGTCCGGAAGACAAAAGACTGGCTGGTCACAAGGTACTGGCTTCAACTGGCAAGGCAAATTTCACACCAACAGAACTTTTCTGTAGTCTCCCCTTGAGGGAACCTATGAGTAGATCTCTAATCAAGTGCAGCCTGAAGGGGAGCACAGCAGGACAATACAAAACAAGCTGTTGTTTTTCCTACCTGCAGAGTATCAGTAGCAACCTTACTAGTGCATCTATCAATTTTGGTTTAAGGTGAAGGCAAAACCAAGACCCACTATGCAAAGACAGTCATAGTAGAAATAGGATGGAGAGAGAGAGGAGGGGGTGAACAGACTTGGAAGTATTGCAAGAAACAGTACCTAGAGAAAATTCAAATATATGGGCTTGTCCATAAAGCTCATGAGGAAAAAAAAAAAAAGTTATACTCCTTGAATTGCAGACAAATTACTTAAGTGTATTATGAGACACTCCTGCTTGAGAATTATACACCTTGTTACATTACGTTGTGTAGAAACACGTATTTGTTTAACATGTACAAAATATATATACTTAAGAGCATTCATCCTTTTATGTTCTGACCATGTATGTGGTTATAAACTCCCTGCAAAAAAGAAACAACGCAATTCTAGCTTTGAAAGTGACAAATGAAAACACTGCTCAGTGTTCTTCACTACCTTTCCCTTTAAGCTTGTCTTCACCAAAACAAATACCACACAGAAGGGAAGACAAATCACAGCCATTCCCAATTCCTTCTGGACAGCAAGGCACTCCATTAGCTTCACACCAAGAACCTCAGAAGAACTGCAAACAGCAAACATCTGCTAAATATGCTCCAGTGGGTTAGCTCTAATTATTGTTCAAGTTCTTAAGACAGTCATAGCTCTATCTCCCCATTTTTCAAGACTAGCTCACTGTAATCCTGATAAAAAGACTCCACTACTCTTTCCTTAACAGTTCCACAGAAGAGATCATGTTCCTGTTCCTGGGGGTTATATTCCCACCACAGCAGCTTCACAACTTCTCGGTGCATTGACAGTGGCATATTTGGAGAAACTACAGCCAGCTTTGCATCTCCTCTTCATATTTCTGGGGATCAATAAAAGGTTTGTCAATGGACCGGATCATCAGCTCGCCACAGTACACACATTCGGCTGCCACGATATCGTCAATGTCAGCTTTGATCTGTTCCCGGCTCTGCTGCCCCTTCCCCAAGCTAATGGTATCTGCATCCTTGGGACGATGGTGGCTCTTGGAAGGCTGACTGGTAGCAGCCAGCTTCTTCTGAAGATCTTCAAGTTTTGCCTGTTTGTAGGCAGGAAGGTTTGGGAAAACTGCTTGGAGGAGACAGTCATAGTGAAACATGTGACCACACAGGAAAAGGTAAAAAGGGCGGTTTAGAAGTGGAAAGTCACAAGCAGCACATTTTTCCTGAGGCTCCACAGAGCCATACTTATTTCTCATTTCCTGGATGTCCTCTCGGATTCTCTTGGCACTCTGTGTGGCTTCCTCCATCTCCCTTTTCAGCTCCTCAATGTGCTTATTGTAGTCCTCCAGGGAGTTACAGATGGCCTCCTTGAAATGGTCAATAGTGACAAAGTCTGGAAAGAATGGCAGGACGTCTTCAATCTTCAGCAGAGCACAGCTGGAGAGGCAGGCCATCGCCTTCTTGACATCCTTCTCTTCCTGAACAACGTGACGGGCAATCTTCAACCAGAGCTTCTTCCGGAGTTCCTCATCGTCTTCAGGGAGGTCTGCACAGGACTTGGCAAGATCGACATCCACCTAGAAGTTGGACAGACAAGGAAACCAAGTTAAGCTTCCCTCTTTGTTTATCCACCATTCAACTTCAAAGCCGGCTGTCCATTATAGAAAACCTCTATTGCTATCTCATTGCCTAGGGCTGCACTACTGGCCTGCTCCTTGTTTACATGTCAAACACCTCTTCTCTCCACCAGTATTGCTCCCTGAATATGTGCTTGCTACCCAGCAGAGAACAACAAAGCCCATCGCTACAATACGGGCAAATCCACGTTCATAGAATCATAGAATGGTTTGGGCTGGAAGGAACCTCAAAGATCATCTAGTTCCAACCCCCCTGCCATGTTATAGTATCTTTCCTGGTCATACATTTCAGCAAAGATATAGTAAAACCTAAAGAAAAAAACAAAACCTAACTTCCCCCTCGAGGTCAGACTGAGCTGACAAAGACATTATTCTGTGCTAATTATCACAGCTAGGAATACAACGTAATTAGAACGCTGAAAAAATAGCTATACAAGTCTTGCATAAATAGAGATATTTTATGTTACAGACTGAGCTTAAGAGAGACAATATTCCCCCTTCTACTTTCCATGCCCCTACCCTCAATTCTGGCTTGTCACAGTCATCTGTCTACTTAAAATAATTGTGAAAGCACAGAAGTATGTTAAGAGAGACAGGTTTTTCATCCCAGACTTGGCTACATGGCTCCCATGCTGATGAGTCTGTCCAGTTCCTCTCAATGCTCAGTTGCTCAAGGTTCCCTGAATAAACTACATTCTTATAAATCATAGCATGCATGCACAGGCACACACATACCTGCAAGGCGAGATCCACAGCCTCCTCATACAGTTCCATCACTTTGTAAATATGGACACACGCATGGTGGTGGCCATGCTCTGCACACAGGCGCAATGCATACTTCAGGTCATAGTGGATCCGGTTTGGGTTGGTTCCTGCTTGCTCCAGGTATGACAGTAGTGAGTCTGGCCGACACAGAGCGTAAAGAGACAACAGGTAGTTGTGAATGGCTTGCTGGGTTTCCTCCAGCTGGTAGACGCAGAACTCCATATATCGAATGGCTTCATTGATCTGCTGGGTGCTGGCACTCTGGCTGTAGTTAACAAGGGCTGGAATGAGGTTCCTGGCGTCCAGTCTAGAGCCCATAGAAATCCAAGCATCAACTACCTTCTTGGGAATGTGCTGGATGAGGACTGGAGAGAACTTGTAGAACAGCTTCTCGTCTCTGTGCCTGGATAGCACATTTAGAGCTTCATCGTACTCATCGTGCTGGCAGTGGTGAGCTACTACACGCTCGTAGTCCTGCATGATGACTGCAAAGTAGACCATGTGCTCTGTGTCCCCATGGCTTGCCAACAGCTCATAAATAGATGCCCGGTTATTAAACAGACAGTCTTTGTTTTTAGGACTGCTGAGGAAAGTGCGAAACTTCTCCCGTGTATCCAAATAGAGATTTCTCTGTGAGGGATCTCCTTCCAGGATTCCTAGCCAGTTCAGGTACAGCTCCGTTAACCATGTAGTCAGCAGAGTCGTCTGCGTCTTCTCAGAAGGCTTTAGGTTACTTAGCTTCTTAATCAGAAACTCCATCAGGGCTTCTTCTTGCTTGGCTTCAATGAACTTAAGGGCAATTTCCTCAAAGTAGTTCTGGGTCAGCGCATAACATTTGGCACTGTCTAGATACCGCTTGTTTTGGAAGCAGTGCTCTGCCTCTTTTGCCAGCACAATATCCAGGCACTCTGGACGATCTTTGCAGTACTCTTTGGCTAAATCAAATTTATTCATATTCATATACATCTTCCACACGTCTCTAGATTCCCGCTGGACATGGTAGCGGAACACTACTTTCTCAGTGTGGATCCATATCTGCTGGACTGTGGGATCTTTGATCATGCGGGTGAGTAAGCCAAACTTCTCCAGGAACAGATCCTGAAAAACCACCTGCCCATTCAGAGTGCATACAGCCTTCACCCGATCAGGCAGCAGCAACAGGAAGTGGAACTGAGTAAGTACAATGGATATTGGTTTGTTCACAGTTATGTCAATATCAGAAGGGTAAACCCAGACTCGTTCATCACTCAAAATTGAATCGGGACGGCTATAATCCAAGGTACCATATAAGACACCATTTCCCATCATCCAGGCAAAGGACCGTGGGTTGGAGCGCAGTTTTGGGGTGTAAAAGGCTATCTCGCTGAAACCAAGGTTGGCTGGAAACTCCCGGAAGCTGGGCAGATGGTCAGCATGCATGGCAAATATGGAGCTGAAGCCTTGCTGCTCTGTCCCTTCAGGTACTTTGCCAACAAACTGGAAGAGTCTCTTTCGAGTGGTGGCTATAATAAAAAACTTTCCTTCTATCCCTCGTTCAGTCTCCAAGCAGCAGACTGGGGCAGGCCCCGATTCCTCCTCCAGAGTGTAGACCTGTCGGAAGTACTGATCGGGGTTAGTGCTGAAGAGACTTCCCTCGCTGACAGAGATTTCAGCCTCAAAGATCTGTCCCTGGGCTGTCCCCACCAGGATAGGCCCAGTGTTGGTCTCTGAACCAAGAAATTTGTTCCAGCCCACACTTTCAATCAAGTGGCCTTTCCAGCGGGAGAGGGCTCGCACTTTCTGAACACTTCTGTTCAGGTAAAGGCATTCACTAGTGTTCAGAGCAATCAGGAGATGAGAGCCTGCCAACAGGAGAAGGGTATGGGAAGGAGAAGGAGAGAACAAATTAAGACTGTGCCTGAGCAAGCCAAATTCCTGACACTTCTAATCCTCACAGTTGATAATCTCCAATATCAGTGTACTTAATCCAAGACTTTCCCCAGGCATTCAAAGGAACATGGGGGATTTCTGTGCTGGATTAGAATGGTGGCTCATATGTTGCAAACTTAAACAACTAGTCCCAGATGCTTCAGCAAGAAGGTATTTCTCCTTTTCAATAAGTGTTCTAAGGATAAACAGTTCCTGAGTTCTCTCCTATCCCTGGCAGCTGGTGACAGATAAAAGCATCTCTTTCCAAACTTGTTTGATTTTTTAAAACCCATCAAGGCTACAGTGAGCTGCAGATGTTTTACAGTTCTTTTTAAAAAAAACCCTTATTTTTAAATGAGACAGCTCAGGGTGACTGCAAAGATTTCCTTTTATTTGTTTTAGCAGCCTTGCTCAGAACAGCCTGGTTGCACGTGTTCGCTTTGGAGAGCTCAAAAGCAACAACATACACACAACAAGCCGGTGTTTCTCTAATAGCACAGGGGCAAATTAGTGGGCAGGGCCCCGGGCAGTGGCGTCCTGCCCACAGAAGAACAACTGCTTTTCCTTCTTTACAGAACAGAAAGAGAACTCCTTCACCAGTGCTTGTTAGGCGCATTCAATTGCATCTGCTGCCAACCACTCTCTGTAAATATATACAATCCATTGCCTCACCTGTGTGGTCCAAAAACATCTTGTAGACTTTGGCTTCATCTTTGCGTCCCAGTTCTACCTGATTAGGCTCATCTGGCTTCCCGAGATCAATCCTGCAAAGAGAAAACACGAAAGCATGCTTTCAACAAAAGTTCACATGGGTGTAATTGTTTACTCTTTTCCATCTTGGGTTCATAATTTCTTATCCAGTTTGTAAATATAAGTTCTCTAACAACTTAACTTAAAAAAAAAAGAAAAAGCAATGACTTCAGGTCTCTGGCATCATTACCTGAGAAGGGTGTCTTTGCCAAGGCTCATACAGAGCTGGTTAGAGGAGACCACTAAGCTGTTAATTTTCTCTGGAGGAGCAAAATCAATCCTTTGCTTGTTAAATATTGGTGTTTCCTTCTCTAGTCGTGCATTCACATATCCTGGAGAAAGAACATGAACACTTAAAAAACCAAAACAAGACAAAACCCCTCGATGACCCCGTACTACATCAAAATCTAACCTAAAAGACTGGGAGGATCATTGCCTGCTCTGAGTTTTACTGAAAAGGGAGTGCATTTCATGGAGCATGAACAGAGAGAGATATGTGTAATAGGGAAAAAAAAAGTAGTACTGTGCTTTACTATCTTGTCACAGAGCTGCAAACTTGCCACAAGCATTAATTTGAAAGCACACAGCATTCTAGGGGAAGCCACAAAACTGTCATAAACTGCATAAAAAGCTGAAAATGAGAGTAAAATCACAAAGTAATTTGTTTCCCTTGGTTGACAATTTATTTGCTCAAGACAGGAAAGAATGGCTGGTATTAAAGACACAGAGAGGGCTCTGGTTTGCCACTGCCATATAAGCTACCCAGGAGACTACTGTGGTGTTAATTGAAATATATTTCTCTTTTATTCCATGTTGGAATTGAATGAGCTACCATACTTGACATCCATCATTCACAAGTTAAAAGCTATTTTTAGTGTTGTGTTGGTGGTTTTTTATCCACATAACCGACTTCATCAGAGAGAGAGAAGTCTGTTGGATTGCTTGCTGCAGGGAACACTGCTGGAGGTGACAATAATGCTTTTACCATAACCCTGTTTTACCAACCATAACACTATCATAATTGCAAGTTTCCAGCTGCTGCTGGAAGGCATGCAAACAACTTATTAGAGCCAAAACAATAGCCAAGTCCTGGTGATTGCTGAATCAATGCTCCAATCTTGGCATAAATTGCTTCCTGAGCCAAAACCCCTTCAGCCTGGTTTACTGTTTCATGGCAAATCCCAAGGTGGAGCCAGACTAACCTAATCCTCAGCTCCTTTGAAAAACCATGCCTGAATTCCAGGAGATGCCTAATTAAGGTTAGAGTTAAGGGTTGACATTTGACAAGACACAGCCACGTTATGGGACTCACGTTGCGTCTGAAGTCAAATCAAGCAAACCTGATAAATCAATGAACTAAAAATGGGAGTGTGTACAATCAGAGCAAGCTAGCTCATGTGACTAATCAAGTATTTGACCCGACAAGCTTGGGATATGTGGCATCCATAGGAAAGCATATTGAGGGATTACTTAGGAAGGAGATCTAAGTGGGAGAGGCAGAGAATGGAGAGGTAAGGTCTGACTTGAGGGAAGTGACATACTTTTGGAGAAATATGTTTAAATAAATACATACAACTTGTAAATCTACTGCTTTATAAACCTCTTATGATCTTCAGTGCAGACGGGCAAAGAACAAGATGCAGTTCAAGCTTGTTCCTTTGGCTATGACAAAAGGAAAAACCCAGCCATAAGGCAAGCAGTCAACAAACTGAAACTTTTCAGACAGGTGAAACCGTAACACTACGCAGCAGCGCAGAGAAGCAGCATGACATTGTTTCCATTGAAGATGGGTAGACCTACACAGCCAAAGCCATGGGACTTGCAGAGACCATGACATTCTATTCCTAAATGAGGACAGCACTCTTTATGGTCTTCCTCTGAGGAAGCAAAAAACTGCAAGAGAGCTCACATATGTCAGTGAACAGCAAAATAATGCGGCATTCATATAAAACCAAACCCGAGTGATGACACCCATTAGCAAAATCCTGGCACGCATGCGCGTCCACAAACAGATCTTATCACAAAGTTTCATTCATATCTGTCCCATGAGACAAGTTTTCCCAGTGACTGAATTACCCATATGCAAGAAGCCTTGCACAACCCTCTGACAAAGAAAACAGCAGACAATCTCAGTCTGACCACACCACCCCAAGCTAGAAAGCAAGACAGACTGATATGTTGCTAGGGTAACCCATCTGCTTCTCTCCATGTAAGTGAAGGAGTTCTAAAGCTAACAGATCCATGCAGCAGTTAGCCTGGACAGGAAGGTTAAAAACAAAAAGGGCTAGAGCAAGTTAAGGCCATTAAGTTAAGGCATTCATGGCCAAAGTGGCTAACTAGGAAGATGTCAACTTAAAGGAAAAAGAAACCTGGGATTGTATCTCAGAGGAAACAGGTTGCTTGCATTGTGAAGAGCATAGGCTTGACACTATCTAGACTGGGACTAACGGCACCACTTTGAAGTACACTCAATATCTATAACCTCCCCCAAATTATCCTGAAAAACTCAGCCCTGTGGCTGTTAAAGAAGTCGATGTAGTGGGGGAAAGCAACCTGCTAACACTATCAATCCTATTCCACCAATGCCTTCTCTTTGCCTCACCACTAGACCAGCTGCAGGATCTTTAAAGGATTCTTGTCTGAGTGGAAAGATTCTCACGCAGCAACTGGCAAAGCAACCCCAATCTGAGCAGGCAGCATTTTGCTCTGCACATATGTTTTATTACACATTGATCCACATCTTAAACTTTATCTACTTATGCAAATGTTCCTTCCTTCATTTCTAGTTAAGCAAAACAGATGTTCTTCATTTCAGATGACGGAGCTGCAATGCCACAGTTTAAATTTTCTGGTATGAAATGAGTTTCAAAACATACAGACATAGCTCCCAAGCTGCAGATTCACATGATGTCAAAGATAAACAATAAATATAAATACATATTTAAATACATAAAAAGGAAGGATTACTCTTATGGGGAAAACCCACATACGACTGGATTGCCACGTCACATTCATCCAGGCAATCCTGAATTTTTTTCATGTGGCCATCAGGCTTAACAAGACTGACTGAGAAAACCAGGAACCCCAAAGGCAGGAAGGAAAGGGAATATCTAGCACCTACACACAGGGAGGGGTTTAGAGTTGACGTGTGGGTTTTGTGTTTGGTTTTTGTTTGGTTTAGGGGTTTTTGTTTGTTTGTTTTTGGGTTTTTTTTATAATCAGGCATCATTCAAGCCAGTGGATTGGATTCCAGCATTCTGGACTCTTTAGGACTGTATCCATTACAAACAACTGTAGGATCATCATCACTAACATGAGCATTTTAACTAGCGTCCATAACGGAAGGATGAACTTCTCTAACTTACAGTCCTCTATACAAAGGAGACGTCTATTTTATAACACATCTTGCTTTCAAACAGTTCCCTTCTTCATCCTGACCTCACTGTCTCTCTTCTGTTCAGGCCAGATTCCACTGCAGCACTTCCCACCCTGATTTCTGGGCAAATCTGCATTTTTCCTTAGAACTTTCAGTGTGTTCAAAGATCTAAGCTCATCAACATCAGTCAAGTCTAGGGGTCAAAGTAGGTCTTTTCATGATGGAACTGCAGTGCTTGAAATTTACAATCCAGCAATACTTTAGGTTGACAACAGCCATTGCTTGGTTATATACAACTCTGAGAAACAGTACTTGCAATTTAACAAGCACCAGGAACAAGAAACTGAAAAAGAGGAATAAGTTTAAACATCTTCCAGTATTTCCAACCTAACCTTAAAGGCTGCTTTCAGGAAGTTAGCTATTTACTTGCATCTCTCTCCAAAACCAATTTGCTTAAACTTCAGATTGCCTGCAACTTCTACCAACCCAAGATTTGTTTAAAATTACCAGTGTGGTCTGATTTATGAACAATTAAAATCCTGGTTAGGCTGTGCCTTTGCAGTTAAGCAGTTTCCCAAACTTCCTTGTCAGCAACTGGCAGATTTCTCAACTGTCAGATTTCTCAACTGTAGGACAGTTAAGACTGGAGACAGTGTTGCAGCATTCCAAGAAAAGCCAAGTCCTTGAAAATTTATTTTCAGTAACATAGCTTGTCCCAACACTGTTTTGCACAACACCAATTCAGGACACTTATTAGTTATCTAACATTACACATGAAAATAACTATACATGTTAAAACAAACCCAGGGAACACATCTACTTCAGGACCTTGAGTCAGAGTAATTCTTTTTGTGCATTTATACTCAGGATGACACATAGTATGGCAGAATTCATCAATTCTTACCACATCTATAAACCTCACAACCTGGTTTCCCCAGAGTTAACAGTAGGCAACACTACCTGAGGAAAAATCTTGTGTCCATACATTTCAAACTTGTAACGCTAAAATGCCAGCTCTGCACAGCAGCTGGTACTACGATGACAATACCAGGTAGCACAGAATCTTCTCAGGACCTACATTTCCCTGCCATGCTCAATAAAATGTTGTGATGTGGTATCTAATGAGAAACAGTTATTGAGCCCAATAAACTTTGAATTTCTCATAGAACATACTTGTCATTTGCTTGCTTTCTCTCACTTGAAAGAAACAACTGGCTGGCCACTGAACCTTTATGTTGATTGTACACCTCACTGAATAGTACAGTACACCAAAGCTTCACAGACCTTGACAGAAAAGTTTAACAGTGGTTTCTTGGGCAACCTTCCTGAGCAGTAACCTTGCCATCATGTAGTCAGACTAAGAAAACCACTCTCAAAGATGAAGTTCTCGGTAAACTGCCCCTGGGTTAGGAAGCTACGCCCATGCAGGTACAGCTGTGCACAAAGCCAGAATACTCTAACAGCTGGGTTCCTCAGAGATGAGGGAGGAAAAAAAACCCCAGAAGCAAGTTGATGAGATGATTTCAGACAACTACCAAGGCTCTGTAGCAAGCAGTGCCGAGGCGTGGCTACAATTTGTGACTATAAAGGCACGCCACTTCACATGCACGTGTTTCCACCACATGCCACTTCATGGCACAGCAGCTATGGGCTTACAAAGCCCTCCCACTGATAACCAGCACCTCAGTTTTGCTGAGATGACCTGCATCACCCCGGAGCTTCAAGAATCAACTGTCCCCTGCGTCAAAACATTTCACATAGCGAATGATAGAAAAATCAAAACGGCAAACGAGTGTCACGCCACATATACAGCGATACGCCTTTTACTGGAAGCATTCCCTGCAGCTTAACGTGCCCTACTCCCCAGCCTGCCCCCGACTCACGAGCGGCCGCTTTGCCTCCCCCGCTCTCAGCAGGAAAACGCGCAGCGGGGCTCCCCGCAGAGGGGAGGCCCCACCGAGGGGACCAGAAGTGGGAGCAGGCCTCTAGCCGGGCCTAGTCCTCCGCTGAGGGGCACAGGAGGTGCCCAGGGCCTGACTGGAACCGCAGTGCCGCGCTGCCCCCGGGGGCCGGCCGGGGCATCCTACCGGAGTGCGGGATGCCGAGGCTGGCGCGGCCGTGCGGCACGGAGGCGGAGCGGTGCAGGGAATCCTCGTACTCGTCCAGAATGGAGGCCATGGCCACCGATCGTCACCAGCAGCACCACCACCCCCCCCAACCCCAAAGCTCGCGCCGGCGGCTTCCGCCAGCGCTCAGCTGACCCGCGTCACGTGACCGCCCTGCGCCGGCGCCTCAGCCCCGCCCCTCTCCCCAGCGCGCGGGGCGGGGAGGGCGCCCCCTGGAGGGAGGGAGGGAGTTCTCCCTTCCCAACATGGCGGCGGGGGGGGTGGGGGGAGAAACAGAAATGTCACCCTGCATGGTATGGGACTGTGTTTGCAACACAGAGGGATCCATTACAAGACAGAGGAGGTCCTCCCAAACTTAGCTTGCACCTCAAGGGGCAGTGAGGGACCACCAGGAGCAGTGGGGTGTGGTTGGCTTTTTCGCAAACAAAGCTCCATCTCCTTTTCCTCTGGCCTTTTACTGGACACCTCAGCCCCCATAAACTAGGGCTCTGGTCAGTGTCACTCAGCCTCAGGTCTTCTCCCCAGCGCTAAGCCAAGCTGTGCAGGTCCGATGCTAGCTGGGCTCCTGGAGGCTCCCGTGACGTGCCTCCGTGGGGGGTCACCTCTGCCTGCTTTGCTAAAAACATAACATGGCTCTTCCTGACTCAGCCTGTCTGCAAGCGTGGGCAGGAGAGCCCCAGCCTCTGCTGTTTATCCCCTTTATGTGTCAGCTCTGAGCCAAAACATCAAAACCACATTCCTTTGCTCTCCAATCATCCTGATCATCATAAACAGCAACTGTTCTCATTCAGCTTCTCAAAAGGTACACACAAATTACCTTAGGTTTAGGGTAATGAGGTAGGAAGGGAGTTCTTGGACTATCAGATCCATTCTCCCACTCTTGTAGGTACCACATCATATGGTCCCTTCTCTATTCCTATCAAGCTCTGTCTGAAAGTGTGGGTACTATTTTCCCCTGATTGCTCCAGCTCATACCTGTTCCAAGTGCTGATTGTTCTCATGATTTCAAGGTCCAACTTCCAGTCCAATATAAGTCTAATGTGGCTAGTCCAAATCCTTTTGTTCTTGTTCAAACACTGTCTTTTAGTTTACAGGGCATTTCAGACTGATAATTTCCTTTGCTAAAATGATCCCCAGGACTATCATCTTCATTCAGATGCACCAAATCCAGGATTTACCAACAGAAGAAGTTCTTCCCCTTGTCCTCTTAAAATTAGGAGGCAGTTGGTTTCTGGAGCATCCAAGTCAATGTTCTCTGCTTCAGCTGCAGCTTCAGCTCATGTTTATATAACAGGGGTGAGCATTGTTTGACCCCTCAGGCCAGACAATGTCTCCCCCAGTTGCCTTCAACAATGATACTTCTCTTTTTAGTCACATTTTTAGCAGTAGGAGACTGAAGTGTTGTTCGGTAAGGGGGAAATAAAGTCTCTTGAAATATGTCTGGAAATTACACTAAATTGAAATTTGTGCATAAATTTCTCAGTGTCTCACTCTATGTGGTGTTTCCATACAAAGCTCAGATCAGGACTTTGGGGTTTGTTTTTTTTTTTTTTCGCAGATATTGCCAGTTAGGGCTGGTACCTCATGAGAAACCTGTGTCTGATTTTAGTGCGGTTAAATTGGAAGCCAGATTCTCACCTTATTTGGAAATGACACATCAGCCTAAAGCTAACCAAGGCACACAAGCCTGCTCCGTCCATCTGCACTGTCATCTGCCATGACTATTTCATTTACAAACATGTGCAATAATTATATCCTGGTGCTGCATTCACAGATTTCATAATCTGAGAAGCGGAGAGCTAGGCTTGCAGGCAAAAGATTTATCAGCTCTTTGATTCACCAGGAATGTGTAGAAAATCAGATGATTACATTTTCTGTGCAGTAGTGGTGTGAGTCTGTAAGAGGGACTTGTGGGTGAGAATTAAGAGAGCGATTTTGGTGATGTGTTTGGATTGGGAACCTAAATTCTGGTCTTGTTTTTGTATGGCTGTGGCCAGGCTTGCAGTAATTTCGGCTTAAGCAGTTAACAATTTCTCCAAGCTATGGACACAGCTATCAACATCTAGATGCTGTGCGACATGCTAATCTCTCAGCTGCCTTGAGGAACAGATTCTAGATCATGGCATTGACAAACACGTACTATGTCCAAGGTCCAGATTCACAGCAGATTAAGCCTGTCTAAGTCTGGGCTTCCACAATGTCTCTGTCACTCCTGACTGCCCTGTCCAGCCCACACTTTGTGCCAGTATTGGTGCGTGTATATCAGCAGAGTGAGCCAGTTCATTGCCCCACCACAGATGACTGTGTGATCCACGACCTAAACACAAGTGCTGGCGCAGAATACAGGGCAGGAAGACATGGCTGTGGGAGGAGGGAAGGGCAGAACAAAGGCAGCTCAGACTGAAATTACTTGAACTGCCCCCAAGATAACCTAGTGACACAATTATAATTTGGACTTCCTCAGAGATTTCCACTACAAACGTGGTATTGGTCATCACACCACTGTGCTGTATATAGAATATTCCTCCGCCATGATCAACATACAAAATACACTGCATTCCTAAAAGCCACAGGCCAGTCGCTCTATTTCCCCAAACACAACAGCCTCCATAACATACCAACAGAGGCAAAATATGCAGCCAAGGTCTTGGACACCCCTGTACCTGTTTTGAGGAGCATGCTGCAGATACTTATGACCCCCACCCAATCAAGAGACGTTCTCACAAGACTGCTGCTTCCTCAGTGATACGGACAGCATCTTTGAGTGACCATTTGAATTCTATGTACAAATTTACTACAGTAGAAGAAAGTGGTGTAGCTGCGTACCCATGGATATCAGAGTTACCCATGAGAACCTGAAGTAGAACCTACACGGGAAGCCATATAACAATTACAGTTTACACTGGAAGAGATCAAAGCTCGAAATGAGTTTGCCAGAGCCCACCCCAAAACCATTAAGCAACCTCGCAAGTTCCCCAAGCTCATTGTCAGAAGCAGACTTCCTGCAGACCAGCAAACGCTGGGTGGAACCATATTATGCCAGAGCAGCAATCGCAGACCTGTTTACCTGCAGCAACTCTCACACCTCAAAAAGTCTTCCCACAAGTGAACTGTCGATGTCTGTTGATGCTACACATGCGTTCCGCAGCCTGCTGCCCCCCAGTAAGCACAACGAGTGCCCTCATGGAAACTCTACAGGCAAAACCTGCAGTCCTAGAAAGAGCATAAAGCACAGAGAGAAAGAACAGAAATACGCTTTTTCAGTGAGAAAACCTTTTTCCCATCACTGGCCCCCTGTGGCTAATCCCTCAGAGGAAGATCTACAAATGATAAGGTTGAAAACTGAAACTGGTAACTTGGTGGAGACAGTGCTCCTGCAGCATTTTATGGTTTTCAGAGTAATCCTTCTTCAACCCAGCCCCTCACTGTTCCGTGTTAACTGCCCGCCTTTCCCCCATTCACATGGAGGGATATGAACGTTATCGCCTCCTCTTGCTAATTTCCTCACCCCTTCCAGTTAAGTGTTGACTCCTCTTTTCGCCTAAAGCGTCTAATTGACTGACATAATTAAATTAAGCTCAGACCATTGTATCCCACTCCATCCTTAGTCTGAAATTTGACTGTTTCGGTTTCAGAAAGGGCTTTGAGTGCTTTAAATCTTGTGCACTTTTTCACATTTTTATCCTCTGGTTTATTAAAAGATGTGCTTTCTCCAGCAGATGGCAACATACTTCTAAATTATTTGCAGAACATTTGAGAAGTAGGACTCGTTTCTGTGCAAGTCGGATAGGAGATGGATTTGTCTTTGAGAAAGGGGCCGAGTACAATATAGGTGCTTATCTTCCCTTGGAACATTTAGGGAAATATTTTTGATGCTAGTGCCGTTGCCATTACCTTTAAATATTTTGTTCTGTAGTCTTCAGGTTTAGTATAATATTGTTTTTGTAGCTATTTTCCTCTGAATTTAACTAGAGGGGCAGTGAACAGACGAACCAGAACATCTCTGTGCATCCCCCATGCCATTGATTTTATTTCCAAGGAGGGAGAACTTGGTTCAGAGGCCAGCATAGTGGGAGCTGTATTCTCACGATGTTTCTTTCCTTTTTTTTTTTTCTTTTTTTTTTTTTTTTTTATTTTCCTAAAAGGCATTTCAAAATCACACATCCCCAGTGCACATCAGAAATACCCATTAGGTGCTATAGAATTGTAAAGTATTTTTATTGCAGAGGACTCAGAAACTGTGGATCTCCTTCCTGTCAATCAAGAGCTCTGCGTGGGAAAGCAAATACTAGGAGCTTTGCTTCCTTTATTTCACCTGCAGTAGTTTTTCCTTGATTTTTCCACTGACTTGAGAGTTGTGGCTACTGCTGCCTCTGCCGGGTTGATACAAAATGATACGAAGAAGCATTTCACATCCCTTGCTACAGGTTGCAGTTA
The DNA here is from genome assembly GCA_025345505.1 of Todiramphus chloris collaris. NCBI lineage: Eukaryota > Metazoa > Chordata > Aves > Coraciiformes > Alcedinidae > Todiramphus > Todiramphus chloris. Next base: position 3,559,433 of record JANVCC010000076.1, read on the forward strand.
CTAGACGAGGCACACCGCAAGGGAAAATCAGACTCAGGCTTTTGACTTCACCCTCTTGTCTGTCATGTCTTTTAAGTGCTAATTACACTTGATTTTTCCCAGGGAGGATGCACACTCAGGTGCATGACAAAACGCCTGGTGACTCAGCACTGCTTGTCTCAGAGCTGGTGATTATGAAGGCGACCAGCCGGGCATCTCGACTTCTTCAGCGTATCTCTTGCCATCACGAGATCCGTTTTTTGCTCTGGCACCTGCATTCCAGTTTAGCCCTTCTCTCGAACTAGCTCTCCAGCCACCTGCCCCGGCGTGCGACCACGTTGTCGCCTGTTCTCATCACCCCCCCGATTCACATTGTTTCATGTTTCCTCACACGTAGCACTGTGAAAGGGTTTAGAAATACAATCCGAGGGCATGGTTTGCAAAGGGGGTGTATTGACATACACAGCCCACTTGTACAAACTCAGGTAAAGCTGAAGGCCAGGTTTGCTCACTATCGTGTTAAGAGTGGCTGATAAATTTTTTGCTCTCCCTTGATAAGAAGTCAACTCCCACAACATGCAATGGGTTTTTTTTTTTTTTTTGTAGCAATGTTCGCCAAAGACTAGGAGAGTGGCTCTCACTCTGTGACTTTCAGGTGAATTGGTCTGTGGCCACACATAATTCTGAAGTTACAAATTAGCTCAGCCAGACAGGCAGAAGATGATCATTGTTGGTAAAAGTCAGGACCACTACCTGCAAAAAAAATCCCAGCATCACAATTTCCCAGCATTGTAACCCTGCACTTCAGAGGGGAACTTACATAGAATAGTTTGAGCTGATCCATAGCTTTCCCCACAGCATGAGGGCCAAGCCCTAGTTTCCTCCTCATCCAAACTGGCTTAGTTACTGTTTTTGTCTTAGTACATAGGTGAACTTCTGCTGCCACAGAAAGGTTGCTATAATTAATAGAAACAGGCAAAAAAGGAAGTGTCTTCCTCTAATTAACTGTGCTTTTTTAATAGTAGAACTTTGTACAGATGTGTAAGGTGGTAACAATCACATGCTACCGAAATATATAAATTGATTTCTGCTGTAAATCACTGTGTACTCTAATGGAGCACCTTTTATGTATAATTAAAGAAGCTACAGATGATAGTGCAGCCCAGCTGGGTAATGGCTGGATGCTAAATGTACTCAAAATCTATACTCGGTCTGCCTGAAAAGAGTCTGATCTTCTGCACTTCATTCACAAGAGATTGGAATTCACATTATGAGGAATACTGTCATAATCGGTACTAATTATAATTCCCAGGATAGAGGCCAAACATAGCCTTTCAGATCGCATGTTTCCCACTCAGGCAGAGAGTTGATCTTGTCAGAGGAGCAGGGCAGGAAGGCAGAATGCAATGCAGCTCTCCAGCTGTACCTGCTACCTACGTGTGCAGAGCCTGTGACCCCCTGACTTCCACTGCGAAAAAACAAAACTGTACAAAAATCTTGCAAAACCTAAATATCTGATTCCTTGCTGGGTTGTGAAACTAAACCTTCATCTTCTGTGAGCTGTCAGGAGCAAGGCAAGACCTGAGAAACAAACCCGTGGGAGCTGCCCTGTTTGTTTGCTTAATCACTTAGTTTAAATATAGATTAAAAATCACTTAAGCTCTTCCACAATTTACGTGTGTCAACCAACGGCTGTCAGAAACTGCAAAGGGAAAAAAGAACACAGTCACAGAAGGAAGAGATTTTAGGAAAGGAATGAGAAAAAAAAAAGTGATTGAATCCTTGGAGTGGAGCAAAAGTATATCTTCCTATGGGACATCCCTTCCTATGGTAAACAGAATATAGGAAACAAGAGCTGCTTACAATGAAATGGAAATGTCATAGTTCACAGAATGTCAGAAATTCACTGGAAAACCTGTGCAAGATCCTCAGGGGCTTTGTTGCCTGCCCCGGCTGCTGTGTAGTCCCAACCAGAGGTACAACCACACCTCACACATTACAGAGTATTGCCTGTCACAGCATTTTCTGCCTCTTCTGGAGCACTTCAGCTGTCACCTAGCTCTAAACTAGTCCTGAAGAGCATGGCACTGGAAAAAGCCAGCCTAATACAAGCCAGCCACTCACTGTAGCAGACTGACACACACATGTTTTAGCAGCAGCCTAGTTTATAATACCATCCCCATTTTTTTTTTTTGTAGCTATAAAGTTTAAGGTATTGCTACTAAAAACACGGAAGAGGTTGCTCAAAGCAAACTGCTAGAGAAAAGTGCAGAAAAAAGCCTTCTTGCTGTTCCCAGGAAGCTCGTGGGCTGTCTCTAAAGAGTGGACATGCTTTGTCCAGCCCAGACTCTTGAGGGTCTGCAATGCCGGTGACCTTCTGTCAACCATGGGGAAAAGCATTTTTAGATTGTGCCTGACTTGAAGATGTCTCCTTCAGTTTAGCATTAATATGGGTGAAACACTTGGGCAGCTTCTCAGCATGGGTGCAAACCGCAGTGAGACACGAGCTCAGGGCTTCTAATCAATGGCTTCTTATAGCACAAACCTGCCTAGTGCCGACAGGTCTCCCTTGCTGAGCACACGATGAAGGACATCATGTAACTAAATTGGTGGCTTTCATCGACAGCCTGAGCTTAGCTCCTGCTTTAGGAAACAGCTCCACTTTCAGAGCTGATGTTGCAATACTAGATATGTGCATTAATACTTTCCCTCCAGTGTTTTCAGTCACTCGGTGGTGTTACACTGGGGTGCAGCGGTTGCTGCGATAGTGTGTCCACGTCTCTCCTTTTAAGTGGTGTGCTCCCACTCTTCTGTTTTGTACTTCTTCAGACATGAGCTCCCCAAGGCAGGGATGGAGCCATCTTCTCAGATGCCGAAGGCACAGTGCAGTGTGTGAGCTACCAGAGGTGAATACGAAAAAGACCAGTGGACTGGAAACCCCTGCGCATGTCCATGCAGCTGAAAAAATACGCTTTGTGGCTTTTGCCAGCATGCAGCAACAGCTCGGCTGGGCCAGAGAAACTCAGTAATGGCACTCACATAGTTAACAAATGTGATGTATTTTTGTCATTTGTTTTCTGTTGTTCCTCACAACATTGACCAGCACTGTCGCTTTTGTTCATGTCATGCCAGAAATCACAGATGCTCCAGGTGTGGCTGCTGGTTGATGGAAGTAAATGCCTTGGCGCAGCTGGTTTTTGAAAAGGCACGGGACTGGGGGGAAGGGACACGTCGGGACGGCACGATGGCTTTCCCCTGTGTATACGCAAAACGGAGTACGGCGGGCCACGGGGGTCCTACCGAAACCCCGAGAGCAAGAGCTGCTCGGGGTCCATCGCGACCGAGCGGCGATGCTGTCCCGGGGCTCGCTCTCCCCGTCGGGGCGGTGGCGGGAGGAGGTGGCCGGGGGCGGGCCGGGGCGGGACTAGGGAAATGAAGCCCGGTTTTGGGCGCAGGGCAGCAGGTGTAACGATGAGGAGCGGTGCGAGGCGGGCCGGAGAGGGTGGCCCCGTACGGCAGCGCGCAGCCCCGACAGCAGCCCGCCCGCCTTGAGCATGGCAGCGGCCCCGCGCTGAGCCCTCGCTGCCGGTGCCATGCCCCCCCAGGAGCTCCTGGACTACTCGCCCGCCCTGCGAAGACACAGCCCACCCCGGGGCAGCGGCCCGGAGCTGGGCATCAAGTGCGTGCTGGTGGGCGATGGCGCCGTGGGCAAGACCAGCCTGGTCGTCAGCTACACCACCAACGGGTACCCCGACGAGTACCAGCCCACCGCCCTCGACACCTTCTCCGGTAGGCGCCTGCTCGGGACTCTGCCGTGCCTCGGCCGGACGGGTGAAGGGGGGGGGCGACGGCGGGGCAGTGACCCTGCCCGGACCCCCCTCGGGACGCGGTGTTCCCGGGGGAGGCGGCCGGAGCTGCTGCCCGGGCAGGGGGAGCCCTCCCAGCGAGGCGGGCTGCAGCTCGGGGGGGTTAGGGGTGTGGGGTGAGCAGGGCCCGGGGGCACCCAGCCCGAGGGCGCGTTCTGCAGCTCGGGCGTTTAGTGGAGTTTGGCAGGTGGAAGGAAGGAAGGAAGTCTTGGGTTTTGCAGCTCCGTGTGTCAAGGAGGTGTGGGTAAAGTTGCCTTGCCAGTTGTAAGAAATTGGGCACCTTCTTGGCTTTGTGCTGTTATTATGACTAAATAGAAGGGGGCTTAATTTTGTGGTGATGGTGCTGTTTCTTAGCTTCAGAAGTATCACAGCATTGCACTGTGAGAGGCTTTCTAGATTCAACTGACATTCAGCAAAAGCATCCTTCTCCCCACATGTCCTCTGAAGTTCGCACTGAACAAAGGTTGACAAAAGTTGAAGAGCTTTCTAAGTCTGGCTAGAATTGCCTTCCCTGTCAGCTGATGAGCGCTCATTAGTTTCCACTTTTGTAAATGCCATCTTTGTTCTTGTTCTCCGCTCGTCTACTTTTGGTCTCCAGTTTCTAATATGAAGCCCAGGAAAGTGCAAAGAAAGCCCTTTGGAAGATTTCTGATCTTCATCTGATACGAAGAAACACAATGGTACATGACAGTGTACATTGGCAGATTAGAGATGGGCTCATGTCAGACCAGGAATGAGACATCTAACGTGTCATAGTCTCAGGGTCTCTTAGAGGAAGTGTTTTGTTTTAGTTAGTGTCCCCCAAGTTACTCTTACACTGGGAATTGTTGATTTGCCTTGACCCTCTCCAAGCTCTTCCACTGTCACTTGAAGGATATGAACTGGGAACATGCTGCTGTTCAGGGTCCAGCAGCCTTTTTGGAACAGATGTCGGGAACCCTTGAATCCTCCAAGGGAAAGATTACTGCTCTCTCTGCTCCCTTTACATGGATGTGTACAGTTTGGGGCAAGAGAGGCTTGAAATTACCATCATTATTAGCCTCCATTTTTTTTTTTTTTTTTATCCATACTAAATACAAAAAACGTGGAGGCAGTGTGAGTTCAGAGACTCCCTGATGAGCAGTAAATAATTTGAAGCACTTGGGTTTAGCCCCACTGAAGTACCGAGCCAGACTTCCAGAAGTTCACAGCACTTGCAACTGACAGAAATAAAAAGCATTAAAAACTAGTCTTCCACAGTTCACTTTCTGCTTATTGGGAGGAAATGGGAGAATAGAGGTTTCCTTCACACCCCTACCTGGGTAAAACTGAAAGTCAGTCCCTCCCTGGATTCACGAAGCACCGTTCAAGATCCATTTCAGACATTTCAGCCCAGTACTCTCCACTCTTGGGGAATACTGGCTGTTGAAACTGCCAGCAGAACTGAGCTTCACAGTTTGCATCCTAACCCTGCTTCTGGTCAATGGACTGGAATACAAATAACAAGATAGAAGAAAGTATTGTGTTATAAGGGGAACAGCTCTGGGATTGCAACACAGACACATTTGTCTGGGTGCTACCTCTTGCTGGGTGTCACTGCCAGGTAGAGCAGCCTTGGGTGAAACGTGTACCCAGTGACCTTTCTCCACCAGGCTATCCTGTTCTGCAGGCCACTTCGCTATTGTACCGAAATCCGGCCTCATCCCAAGGGTGTGGACCTTGTGAGGGCGGTGTTTGGAGGGCTGTCGGAGAGTTGCTAGTATAGTTTGGGCTAGCAGCAGATATAAAAAAAAAAACCTTGTGCAAGCATGGGAGCAGGTAATATATGTGGTGACTTTCTTCTGAAGACTGTAAAACATCTCAGAGATGCTAATTCCTTCTCTCAAGGCACTTGGGAGACAGAAGAAACCAGATACTAGAAAGGCAAATGCCCAGTGCCTGGAAGATCAAGTCAGCATCTAGCAGGTTCTTTGATCAGGAACAGGTTTCTCTTCCTCCTCAGGGGCAAAGATATGGTAACAACCCAACCTTTCCCAGTCACAAGGAAGCAATGACTTTCAGCTATGCCGCAGGGAGTGTCAGTGTGGTGGGTGCACCCACCTCTTCTGTTTTCCTTCAACCTCAGTCTCCCAACAAACTTCAGTTCATCTTTTGTCCATGTCTCTCTCTTTCTCCCCAGACTGCTCTCAGGGAGCAGGAGTGCTCTCCTCCAAGAGCTTGTGTTAAACTCACCAAGACAGTTGTTTCTATCACTTTTCTCACCTGGACAATTACTTCAAGAAGCACAAAAGATTGATCCTTCTTCTCTTTTGGGGTTTGTTTTGTTTTTAACAAAAAGGACAGAACAATAAAGCTTCCTCCTGGGCGCAGGGAGGGCAGTTAGCTAGCTGGTGTCAAGTGGCAGCCGCTGTCACCTTAGCCAGGATATCTGCCTCTATTCACCAGAGCACTGCCCCATCCAGGTTGCCAGGACTTTCAAGTGATTTCCAGCTCCACCAACCCCTTTCTCCTTTTCCTCTGTTCCAAGCCACTCTCTGTGGTGTCTGTGTCCTTAAACACCTAACAGTTTTATTCCAGATTTCCATCAGAGGTCCTGCCAGCCCTCAGTCTGAGTCAGCTGATACCACATGAAGGCTTACTGTGATTAGGGAGTGAAATGGGAGCAGACCTTACATGTGTAACTCAGCAGTTTTTCAGTGTGTGGATAGTCTCTGGAGGGGATTTCACTCATCACTGTTCACTTAATAGCTTCTTCATTTCAAAGTTGGGCTTAGGTCTTTGCTTTTCCTTAGCTAGGACATTCATCTCAGGGCACCATTTGGCTAAGGGCTCTTCTTTTGAGAAGCAGTTGTCCAGTAATATGGAACTATTGTTTCAAAATACTGGAGAAGACCCCAAAACACCTTGAGGGCTAACAAAATCAGAGAGTCTATTGGGGGTCTGTTAACGTTCCCAGTGCGGGCTTCGGCTGTTTTAGTCTAGTTTGGGAGGATGCTCAGCAAGGAGGACAGACCTGAGTGACTTCAGCGAGCCTGTTACAGTGGGATACAAAGCAGAGTGCTCTGGGGAAAGCCTGTATGAGTGTATGTGTGGATGCTGGACAACTTCCTTAGACTCATCCTTATTCTCTTTCTGCTACAGTGCAGGTCCTGGTTGATGGAGCACCTGTCCGGATCCAGCTGTGGGACACCGCTGGGCAGGTAAGCTCTATCAAAAGAGCTGTCAACTCTGGTCCTGTGGGATGGGGACTGTGTGCAGGCTTTTGAGGAAGGCAGTGTTTAACTGGAAAGGAAGGAAATGCTGTAGTCCAGCATCAGCTGTTCTCTAACATGGCAGTCAGACTCCCTCAGCTTTGAAACTTGTGCCTGAACCGTGGCATGGCCACAAAGTCAGCAAAATGCCATGCCTCTGAGGGTGTTGCTGTCTTAGTTAATGTGTGAAAAAGCCACTGCAGCATCATGCTGTCAGGAGATCAGTCCAGTAAAGACTTTTTCCCCCCCCTCCATTTTCTACAGGAGGACTTTGACTGTTTGCGCTCGCTTTGTTACCCCGACACCGACGTCTTCCTTGTCTGCTTCAGTGTGGTAAACCCCAGCTCCTTCCAAAACATTACTGAGAAATGGATCCCTGAGATACGAACTCACAACCCCCGGGCACCGGTGCTGCTAGTGGGGACACAGGCAGACTTGCGGGATGATGTCAATGTCCTCATCAGCCTGGATCGCTACCATGTGAAGCCTGTGCCCCGGCCTCAGGCAGAAGGTCTAGCTGACAAAATCCGGGCTGAAGCTTATCTGGAATGCTCAGCACTGACCCAGAAGAACCTCAAAGAAGTTTTCGACATGGCCATTGTCAGCGGTGTTGAGCACAAAGCACGGCAGGAAAAGAAGATGACTGCCAAAGGCATCAAAACTCTCTCCAAGTGCCGCTGGAAGAAGTTCTTCTGCTTTGTTTGAAGCTGCTTTGAGGGGCGGGGGAAAAAGAAACACACAATGCCAGTATTGGCTCTGCACCTTCTTGGAGTGACTGCTCCTATGGCCCCAGCAAGGAGGGTATGATAAGCTGCTGGGCTTGGAAACCTGGCTCTGTCTGGGTTACAGTATCAGATGCCTAGGAGCCATGAACTGGATTTCCATTGTACCAAGATGTGGAATGGTCTGGGCAGATAAATGTATCTGTCGGACATGTCTGTAGTGTCCCAGACTAATAAGAGCCTTTAATACACCAAGACTCAGTACCCCACAACAGGCAGGTTCCTTACATTGTTCAGTATGACCATTTGTCTGTCTGCAGCTAACACACTCTTGGAGTCCTGATGCAGCATAATAAATGTGGGGGACTTCTGAAGCCTGCCTATCTTTTGGCTAATTTACAGGCTTGTCAGGGAGTAGGGCAGGGGCAGTTACAGGTGACTGCAGTGGGGTCAGACACTGGCTCCTGAGTTTGTAACATGAGACTTGGGTTCTCTCTCTGATTCTGCTTGCCCAAATAGGTAGAAGGCACTTGGCTGTGAAGAAGCAGCACTCTTTCTTAGAGGCCCTGTATTATGAGTACCCTTGAGAAGGTTTTTCCTAAATAAAGGCTATTAGCAGCCTGAAGAGAAAAACGTACTGGGAGCTACAGTAATTCTTTATGCAAAATGTTCTCTGAGAGGACTCTAGTCCGGTGGGTGCCAGTGCTATCATCCTGTCTTGAGAGGCAGTCATGAACTTGGGGACCTATTTTGAAAGGCCTTTTGTGTGATGTTTTGAGAGAAAGAACAGGTGAGGAACAATAATGAGTGTCCCTGTATAGCAGAGATGAAACTGCGTCAGCGAAGGGTTTGTAACACTACCAAGGGATGAAACTTAGATGGAGAGCCATGCATGTCATGAAAGGAGAAGGAAGAAAAGGAAGAAAACAAAAAAGAAAAAGAGAGATGGCAGGAAGAGAGGGAGATGGAGAAGGAAAGAATGATGGAAGGAAGCAAGGGAGATAGAGAAGGAAAGAATGAGCATTGGTAAATGAAAGTTGTGATTCTACTTAGTTGAAATTCTAATAATGTTCAGGAAATCTTCTAGGGAGCTGGAAAATTTGTTAGTGATTTCAGTTTCATAGTAATAGTGTTCATACATTAAGTTCTGAGTTAAAAGGAAGTGGTTGTGGTGAGAGAGAGACTGTTCCTCTTGGTCAGTAAAATCCTCAGTTTCAGATCTATGCAGGAGAACAGAATTTACCTTGTACTGTTCTTCCTGAGGCTGCAGAACAGGAACGGAGGGCTCAGGGCTTCTTTCTGTGGTGCTTCCTTTTCTTAAAAGTCACTGCTTGATCTGTTGAAATCAAAAGTAAGGGAAATCCATGAAGTTCCTGACAGACAAAAACATTCATTGTCTTTGCCCATGCTCCTCTCACCTGTTTCTCAGGCGATTAGTTTCCTGATGAGTCTGTTCACACTTTTATTACAGAACTTGCATTGATTTGTAAAACTTAACTTTAACAAAGACATTTCGTTCTGGTTTATGTAGCAGAGAGCATGGCAGGACTGTCAAGCAATGCTTCCAATACTCAGGGGGTTCTCTGCATCTGGTCACAGCCCATCACTCTGGGGATGTCGTGGAATAATGTGGCAGAAGGGGATTTTTTTGCCCTGCACCAAAACCAAGCATACGTGAGCTAGGGGACCTGTAAAAAAAAAAAAAAACCCAAAAAACAAACAAATGGAAGCAATGCAGCATGGCTCTGGATCCAAACAAACGGCTGCAAACATCTCTCACAACCATTTCTCTTTGTGGTGCAGCTTGGGTGGTCCCCAGGACATGAGACAAGCCTACTGCGTCCCTGGGTGGTTTTATAGTGTGAAAGATGTGGGCAGGTCTTCTTCAAAGGGATCTGTCCCACAGCCTTGAAGCTACTTGTAGGGTAAGGCGTAGAGACCTCAAAAGGGTGGCATGTCAAAATGAGCTGAATGCTGAAAGGACTCCCCCAGCTGAAATGCCATCCCGGTCCAGTGAGGAGTCTTAAGAGAAGGAGTGTACAGAGGCGGTAGCTAGAAGTGACATGTGCTACGTGCTTCTATGCAGGACACCAATTCCTGAACAAAGCTCTCACTCAGCAGTGCGTCCCTGCATATGTTTCCTAACTGTACAGGCACCTTCGCTGTATCTCTTGTTCAGATTGTCTGTTGGGTCTTTATGCATTTCTTTAGCCTGTGAGACCAAGGGCCGTGATGTGACCTGCCAAGGAGCACGTCATACCCCTATGGAGCAAATCCACAGGTGGAAAGAACACCAGCGTCCCTCCTGCTGAGGACAGCAAAGGTTGTCCTGCAGTAGCTTGGTATGACGCAGGGATTATTTCATTCTGGAAAAGAAACTGTACTGAGAGCTGCTTTCTTCCTCTGTGATTGTGTCTAATATTTGTTCAAATAAATTTTTTTTTATGTCTACAAATTGTGTAATTTCATCAGTGCGAGTTAAGCTGGGCTTCAGGGTGAAGGAGTAGTTACTCCATTTTGTTGATGATGCTACAAGAGGAGAACTGCCCCACTTCTCCCTCCATGTCCCAACCCCCACCAGCAATGATAAAAATCCCCTCACAGCTGAAACCTGCCAAGGTCCTTCTGCTGCCTCAGTTAATTTTCCTCTCTCTCAGCAGCCGCTCAGGGTGGAGGCTGCTGAGGGGGATGGAATAGCAAATACACAAAGCTTTCAGTGCCTCTCCCCTGAAGCCACCATCCAGGGACCAGTCAGGAGGCCCTCCCAGCACTCAGAGACAAGCCCATGTAGGACTTGCATTGGGAGCCTTAATAACAGCATACTGCTCTGTCATTAGGTAATTTAGCAACCAGCGTTATTTAACTTATCTTGGTAGTTAAACACTTCTTAAATGCTGAAAAATTTTGTCTGTGCCACATAGGACACAAAGGCTCTATCCAAGACAGCTCACAGAACTCATCCTTTTAGCCTTATCAGCATCACAGGTAGGTCAGGGATCAGATCTGTCCACAACTGGAGCCACAGAGCTGCTCCAAAGACAGAGGGCTGGGAAGTGAGGCCTCTGGGGAAGTTTAGCAAAGAAGGAGGAAAGAAAATGGACAAAACCTACAGTGTAGCAGAGTAACAAGCAAATGGGATTCATAAACTAGAAGGGAATAGGAAATTATTGCTGATAAAACATGCTTTGGGAACTTTTGACAAATTCTGAGACCACAGTCTGCTGTTTGCTAGATGTAAAATGACCTGTGGGATTATCTGGAGATGGCTCCCAGTTTTGCAGCTTCCCAGAATTAAAGCTTACAGAAGAACCTGTGACTGGAAATAGCAGCAAAGTGTGAATTAACTTTATGGGGAGTGAGTCACCCCACTGAGCCATATCCTGTCATGTACACAATAAGCACCCTAAAACTCCCTGAAACCTGTGAACAAAGCTGGGGGTGGGGGTGAATCTATGTCATTAAACAGAGTCCTACCAAAGCCACCCAAGGCACCTTTAAAGCCTTGCCATGGTACAGAACTGAACCTGTGCTACAGTTGGGCTTGGTTCTGCCTTGCAGTGCTGCTTGACCAACCTGTATTTTCATACGATGCTGAGAGCACAGGAGAGTTCCCAGGAGACTGTTTCTAACACAAACCACCCCACCAGTCTGGATGAAGCTAGCCAAGCCCACTACTAGGCTAGCACAATTCTGCACAAGTGACACTTATTTTAATTCTGGGAAGGATCCTTATGAGTAGCTGATCTGACTTGCTCCATATAGCGCAAAGCTCAGCATCAAACAGTAGAAGAACAAATGTGCCTATAGTGGTAGAAACTCTCTAGTACCTTCTTCCTTCATGCTGAATTTGATCCTGGTCAGCAAACTCCTGCGCAGTCCTGCATCCAGTAGAATAACTCATCAGGGCTTTCCCACCAGCATAAGCAACACTGCAAGTATTTCAGCACAGATACGCACGACATTGTGTAATTCTGCATGCAGCTGGTGTGCCAGCTGATGCTCTCAGCTACCATCTCTAAAGGAGCTGAGCTTGGGGGTCAGCAATGGTTGAGACACAGCGTGGAAAGGACCCTTTTGTTTCCTCTCTCTGTAGGTAGAGCCTAAATGGGCTCAGCTTTGCCAAGAAGAGTCCCAGCTGGCAATGCTTTCTCGAGCTTCCACTGAACCCTGACTGGGAATTAATCCCCAAAATAATACCAAGTTTCGTCTGACTCAACACAGCCTCCTTCCAGTGCCAGAAGGGCAAGTCTGAAAGGTCCCATCAGGACATATTTATGCCCTGTAGGTTACGTCCTATTTACTTTGAAGGGACAGACTAAATTATCACCAGGTTAGGAGCCCACATTAGTCCAGCAGCAGGACCCCAGCTGTGCTTGAGCCTGGCTGAAATGCAATTACCTGGGAATGGCATCCTCTCGCATTTCCTGAGAGGGGTATGGTTGTGTTAACAACCTTATCACTTTCTTAACACCCCCCAATTTAATTCTCAAGTGCTAACTGACTTTTTTCTTCAGCTTGCTGCAAGGTTAATGCTATTTATCAATTAGGCAACTGTTTCCAGCTTGGAAGCAGGGTCTGGTTTGAGTTTTCGCAGCTGTGGTGGCAGCTAAGTAGCCTGCTTCAGCTTTGCTCCCAGTGCCTTACTGCCCCTGGTTTGAACTAAATTAGCCCTCTCTTGTGGTCCTCTCTGTGGCCTCAGAAAGAGTGGCATGGGGACAGCAGAAGAGCAGGAATGAGCACAGGCACTGCTCAAACAGGCACTGGCACTCCAGGAAATGTCTATCCTTTCATAGCCTGTGCTTCAATTGGACTGCTAGTCTTCTAACCTTGCCAAGAGTCCTCTGTGCCCAGGAGGTTGTCCTTGGCCTGCTTGGTCTGCTTAAAAATCTTCTCTCTCATCTACATCATTGTCTCTCTTGAAGCTGTGCTAAATCACTCTGTAGTGGGCCTGGGAGATAAAGCATTTGCACAAATAAACCACTCAATTTTTTACAACATGGCTCCAAGACTGTCCTTCCTGTAGTGGAGGATGCTGGTCAAGACCCAGCTCCCAGTCTGCCTCAGTTCTCAGAAGATGAATCAAAGAGCTGGCTCAGCCAGCACCTGGGCCTCCTGGAAGCTGCTTACTCATGTCTCTGTGGAGTCCAGCCCTGGGCTCTCCGTTCCCACCGAATAAATACAGCATTGTACTTGCAAAGACCTATTGCACAAGAGAGCAGGGTATGTTTCAACGTATCCCTGAGACAGGTTCCCTCTGCTGCAGCCCCACGTGATCCCCGTTCCCAGGGTGACACCATGCCCTTTCCAGCTCCCGACTTGGCCGCTCGGCATCCAAACTTGCTAGACTTGTTCTAGAAGAGCAGAAGGAGATGTGGGTCCCATCCTCCCCCTCCATCCCCTTATCCCCAGCGCAGCCCCTGGGGCAGCGCTGTGAACTGAAATACTCTGGTTTCTGCTGCTCTGGAGGAACATCAGGTGCGGGGAAATTTGGCTCGGGGACAAGTTTCACCACAAGTCACTGAGCCAGGCTTTTCTTTCCCATGAGATAATCTTGGGCGGGGCAGACAATCTCTTAAAATTAAAATACAATGAAAATACACGGGCTTCCCAGGGTTTAGGGTAAATCTCTCTTTCCTTGTTTTCTCAGAAAGCGAGCCAGGAGCTGCTGAAACCTTCCCCAGGCTTGCAGCAGAGAGGGCAGCACTGCAGCAACAGCCTCAGAGCCAGGCCTGGCTTTCTGGCCAGCAGATGGTTGCCCACTGCTCCCCAGCTGGCAGCAGGAGCCCACCCATGGTACCTGGCTCTCCTGGCAGCGATGGTGGAAGAGCTCAACCTCCCATGCAGAAACCTCCACAGTACTGTGGCACAGGGTGGATGGGAGAGCGCGGGTTAGCGAGTCATGCACAGACAGCAAAGGCCCCTTCCCACAGCACCTCAGCGGCTGCGTGCTGGTGGCACGATGGAGCTTGCTGGTGGGATTGGTGCTGCTGATTTTCAAGCGGCCACCCACATGTGAACACTCGTGCTGGTGATGCCACCACCACGGTTAAACTCTGGTGGGGCTCAGGGCACTCAAGTCTTTTCATGGGCCTGCCCATCCTCCACCATCCCCATAAGTGTCTCACCATGACACTGAGTTTAACCCTCTGCTTCTCCAGGTGAACACCTCGTTACGTAGCCCAGTGGCAACAGGGACACAGGCCAGAGATCTAGCTGGGATCTTGCTGGTGGCGAGCGTCAACACCCCAGCCGTGCAGACTGCGGTGCTTTCTCATCCAAAGGAGTAAGTCAGCATCACGTGCTGCAGCAGGGCTCCGTCGTGGGAGGATTCGGTTCTCTCGGCAGAGGCTGCATCCCTGCGGGGGTAGACAGAAGAGAGGCTGGGAAAATGCTGCCTGAGCAGTGGAAATGGGTTTGGGGCGGTATTGCAGAGCCCTTGCTGCTCTGCTGCAGCCAACCCTTTGCTGGGCTGCCTGCCCGAGGAGCATCAAATGCCTGAGGATGGCTGGTGCCTGACGGTGCTGGAGTTGCTGGGATGACTGGGACATCCTTTGCAGGCTGTGAGGCAGGAGGAGCACCCAGCTATGGGCAGAGCTTCAGAAACTGCGCATTCATCTTGCCTGCCAGTAAGCCAGAGAGTGCCCGGGGCGGAGTGATGACGCACGGCACACCTGAGATCATTTTCATGGGAATAGACCCGTGAGAGACAGCGAGAGGAAGAGTCAGGGAAACTCTCCCAGCACTTCAGTCGGTGTCAGCATTCGCAGGGCAGATTTCACAAGATAAACAAAAGCCTTTAATAACCGCACTGGAGGGAGGCTTTGAGACTGTGAAACTTCTGCCAGGAAAGAAGAGCGGCAGGCTCCTCCTGGAGTGCCAACACCACCAGCCAGCCAGAGACTCGGCGGCTGCAGAGAAAATAAAGGCTCACAAAAACCAAAGCTGTAAAGATCCAAGTGTGGGTACCCAAGCTGTACTCCCAGCTGTGGATAGTCATAAGCATGGTGCTATATTTAGCACAGACGAATAGTCATTCCTCTTGCTAAGGGGTTTTAATAACACGGAGTGGATGAAAGATGTGAGCCACCCTGCAACATTATCTGGGCAGCAGTGTATAATCTGAAAGGGAGCGTGGAAGAGGAAATGTAATGTTGTGATGTCTTCTACAGGGTGATTGGGTTTCTTTCTTGCAAGCCAAATAAATTTGTAGAATAACAAGAGTTATTAGCATCTAACAGTAAAGTCTTACAAGTAGGAGATTCCTTGTCAAAGGATGCTAAGCCTGAAATGCAGGGACTCCGTCCTAACCAATAAAATACAACCATACCCTGGGAGGAACAGGACATCCTGCAGCACCTGTCTGGCTGACTTCTGGGTACCAGTAACAGCAGCATCCTACCTTTCCATGCGGTGCATTTGTTCACTGTCTCCAAGCATCTCTTTTCAGAAGATAATGCTCTTTTCAGCATTAGGTGCTGGAAGAGACAGTAAGTCTAAATACAGTTTAGACCACCAGAAACCTGGAAGTGCTAACACAGGCTTTAGCATCCTTTCCCTGTGTGGTTGGGGTGAATGACTTTCCCTTTTTAATTTAAAAAAGGGAGCTCCTTCCCTTCCATGGTGGTGATACACATTTATTAACTGGTATTCACAGGGTGCAATAGCAGGGGGAGGGTTATTGCCAGGAATATCAGAGCACTTCAGGCCCTCAGAAAGGGACAAAACCTCTGAGATGTGCCAGGACACCAGTCTCTGTTATTGTCATCTGTGAGTTTCCAGAGAGATCTGGAAAAAAACCCAACTTTGTGATTATTTCTCCAGCTTTGGGATTCACGTAATTAAGGCAGAAATTCAGTAACCATGTAGAGCAAATGTCTCCAGCCTTCAGAGCTGTTGAAGGAAACACAAAACTCCATAGTCTGGTAAAGCAGATGAAAAGCCTTATACATATTGCTACTTAAATGGTAGATATGAAACGGTGGTGGTGTGTCAGGAGAGGAAGAAGAATGAAACACGGTGTCTTCATACAGCTAGTACTATCAAGTCCCCAGAGAAAAACAAAGAGATAGACACAAAATACAGAATGTGGGACATTTGTGTCTATATCCACTGCTTCCATCCGCTGCCTGTAGCACAGGCAGAACCATCTGAGCACAGCCACAGTCCCGGTGGGTGAGAGGCCACAGTGCAGGAGGTCCAGGAGCCCACCAGCAGCTGGAACAGTTCCTGAACAATCCACAGAACTAGCTTTACTTATGGGTGGAGAATCAGCATTCCACCCTGAGCCTATCATGTTGTAGGACAGGGAGAGGAAGAAGAGGCATTCTGACTATTGAGATGCCTCTGCATAGTTCAGTAGAGAAGATCAGCCAGATGAGAGCAGCACACATTTCCAAGAAGGCCAGTTCTCTGGGTAAGCATCTGATGGCCTGGGCAGGCATGCCTGAGCCCACGCTGAAGTCTGTGCTGCTGGGCTGTCATGGTACCCAGCATGGCTGGATGAAGCTAGTTTACTGCCACCAAGCTCTGATATGCTTCCTAACTGAGGTGCAGACAGACTCTCAGGTGCAAAAAGACACACACAAGGGGCCTGAAAGCCTCCCACTGACACTGGCTGTCAGCCATAGGTTGGACTATTTCCCCCTCCCTCTTCCAGAGGTGAGATTGGAGCAGGGCTGCTGAGCACCCAGAGTGCTCACTGAGAGGGAACGGTACACTCCGGAGTCCAGCCTTCCTCCTGCCTTGTCCAGATGAAGAGTCAGACAGTAAAGGGGTATATTTGCTTCTACTAAGTACCTGCACTGATGTCACTGATGCTGCCCTTCCGTGTCTTATTGGCACCCACTGGAAATCTCTGGCCACATCTGTGGCTAAAATATTACAGCCTCCCAGCAAGAGAGGATAAGGGGGCAACATGAGCATTTAAATGTCAGAAATGTAACTCTGCAGTAAGCACTGGTTGCTCTTCCCTAAACACCTTTCTATACATATAATCATAGAATGGTAGGGGTTGGAAGGGAGATCATCGAGTCCAACCCCCCTGCCAGAGCAGGATCATCCAGGGCAGGCCACACAGGAACAGATGCAGGCAGGTTTTGAAAGTCTCCAGAGAAGGAGACTCCACAACCTCTCTGGGCAGCCTGTTCCAGTGCTCCATCAATCTCACGGGAAAGGAGTTTTTCCTTATGTTGAGATGGAACTTCCTATGTTCCAGTTTGTGACGATGACCTCTTGTCCTATCACAGGGCACCACTGAAAAGAGATTGGCCCCTTCTACTGGACACCCACCCTTCAGATATTTGTAAACATTAATAGGATCCCCTCTCAGTCTGCTCTTCTCCAGGATAAACAGCGCCAGTGCTCTTAGCCTTTCCTCATAAGAGAGATGTCCCAGTCCCTTAATCATATTTGTAGCTCTCTGCTGGACTCTCTCTGGTATTTCCCTGTCCCTCTTGAACTGGAGAGCCCAAAACTGGACACAATACTCCAGATGTGGTCTCACTAGTTCAGAAAGGAGGATAAAAGAGTAGGAGCGTAAAGGAGCATCAGGGACCATAAAAGAGTAGGATCAGACCAAGTCTTGCTCCCAACCCTCCATCTAGAGCATGGCTTTATTGGTAATTAAAAATTACATCTTAATTTTCTTCCCACACTTGGCTGTACTCTATCTTACCCCCATCTCAAAGAGGTATGTCAGTCCTTTCATACCCTCACTGGAGTTCACAAAGGTTTGCCAGCATTAATCAGAGGCAATTACCTCTGCCTTTATAGGCAGGGATATCAGACCTGAGCCTAGGGTGATTCATCACAAGATTGCTTCCCCCTGCAAGGTTCTTCCAGACATCTCCTTTGCCTGGAGACCTCAGCTGCCTTTGGTCATTCCATGCCTGGGAAATTCTCCTGGCAAGGAGCAAGCCCCAACTACTACCCAGCCTTGTGTACTCCATATCCCTGTCTTTTTACCTCACCTGGTGGAACTGATAAGAGGGTTACAGGCTGGTGTTGGCCAGGAACTATCTAACATTTTCACATTTTGATAGATTAGCTTTTCCAATGGATTTTTGAGTGGAACGGTCCTGTTTTGGTGACCGCTCACTGCAATGCAGGCTGTGTTCTCAGCAGTGGGTCTGGATGAACCCTCGAGCAACTCAGCCACACTGACCCCTCCTGACTTGGACATCTCCAGAATTCTCACATTTCTGCTGAGAAGAAATGAGTTGTACCTTCACCCCTTGCATCTCTGATGCCCGAAGAGCCCTGGCTGGAAGGAAATCCCCTCTGAGATCCCTTGGCTCTGTGGGAAGAGAGATCCCTCAGAGGTGAACAGACCATGCTGCTGCTTTGATTTAGGAAAGAAAGGACCCATGGTTTCGTAGAGGCCAAGTTTTCTGTCCTACAGAAATCCCAGGGTTCAGTGTGGGTCATAACAAAAATCTGATTTGGAATATTTGCCAGTAGTAGAAATACATGCCCCAGAGAAGAAACGGAGTTTCAGAAGCTGTAGCACTTGAAAAGAAAGTGAAATCGACTGATATTAGATACAATATGAAGTCGAGACTTTGTTACCACTAACATTATTGTTACTCACTAATAAATGTTTTTGTTATTAAGCTCAGTCTGCCAATACAGACAGTGAGCGTTGGCTGTAGGCATCCTCCCCACTGAAGTCTGCGGTCAACCTCCTACAGTTCATGACTCTGTAAATAAACACTCGGGTGGCCCTGGCCCACCAAACTGCGTGTATGTCCAGTGCTCCAAGCAAGCATTTGCCGGAGAACAAAAGAAATCAAGTGGTTTAAAAGGGCACAAACTTCCATCACAACCTCTGTGGCTGTTCATGGAGCAGAGAATTTCACATCGCCCCTGCCATGCTATGAAATGAGGTTGGAGAAATACAGATGATGGAGGCCTGCTGGGCTAACTCTATAGGTATCACTCTCCTTCCCCTCCAAGCAGCCCGCCAGCTAGGAGAGGTTTCTGCTGTTCTGTTATAATTTGGATGCACTTTCTGTAGATCTGGCTTTGGGGTGCTGATGTGCAAAGACACCGGGTTGGTGTTCTGGGGTCAAGAACAAAAACTGAGCAGGAAGGAAAGTAACCGACTGAATACAAACCACGTCTCAGTAAAGAGATGAAAGTCACTAAGGGACAAGGTAGTTTTGTGCAGAAGGGCTAGAGCCCTTGAAAACCCAGGGAGCTGGAAAAGGGCCTGCCTCTCACAAGGCCTGGGAAGCTCCTGGGGGGGACTCACCCCACACTTGGGGTGCTGCCTGCAGAGTCCTGCCTCAGCAGTGCTGACTAAGCAGGGTACAAATGTTACACACAAAGCATTTCCCTGCGAAATAAACACCACTTTGGCTGTAAGGAAGCTGCCCGGTCATAATAAGCATCGCTGATTGCAAAGTTGCACAAGAAGAAGGTGGTTCTGACGTCGCTGAGAGCAGCTTGGTGAGCATCCTGAAATGGCAGGGGCTGGCTGGGCAGCAGCTCACATCCCACAGAGTTTTCCAGATTATGCTGAACACAGACTTATTTTCAAAGGCCAAACTTCGACTCGGCGAGCAGAGAGGGAATAAGGACATGAAGCAAAAATGCTAATGTCTTCTTCACACTCCTTCATGACATGCATAGATGTGCTCAACTGTTGACAGGGGTAGCAAAACAAATGAGCTGTCACTTCCATCTGGGGCACTGCTGGTGACAGGGAAATCTTCTGATAATAAGGACAGATTTCCAGTGAGGAAAACAGCCCTTTTTTTGACCTGCACTTTCCTTTTCACTAAAACCACTTTGCATCTTCTTAGCTAGCATGTATACATCCCTGGCTCCTGTTCTTATAGGGTGGACAATTGCATCCTCCTTACTGGTAGGAATTACCTCAGTGTTATGAAGGGGACAGGGACATGAAAAGCAGGCTTGTCTGACAGGGCAAGCCTGTCCATCACAGCAAAACACTGCGGTGCATAACAGGCTGCAATACTGTTTTGGTGCCCATTGTTCCTTTGCATAAAAGCCTTTGAACCGGAGTTAGTAATTATGGGAGCCGCACTGTGCACAGCTCCTCAGCTGCTGATATGTTTATCAGCAGACCATCAGTTTGACTTGCTTCCAGGAGGTTTAGATGGCATGGGGTCATGCTTGCATCAGCTAATAAACTCCTCAGAGCTGGGATGATGTCTTTCCTTTGTATCTGTGAAGAAGACAGCATCAACGGAGTTCCCATCTCCCATTTAAATAGCTGCCTCAACTCAGCAATGACAATGTGTAAAGCTTTAAAGCTTGGGGACTGCAGAGGTGTTGCAAAGGTTCAGGGCTGCTTTCTGATGGTTTCAGGAGGTTGAAAACAGAGCGGCTTTTAAACTAAATGAACAAATGGATTTTGCTATGCTAAAATATATTTTGTCATGAAAACACAAAGGTTTGGCTTCTTCTCACCCCCTCTGAACTTTGTCTGAGTACTGCTGGCAAACAAGTGACCTAGAAACAGTCACTGGCCATGGCAGGATTCTCTGACACCTGCCCTTATCTGGGAGGAACAGGGATGTTTGGGCAGCAGGGCAGTCCCTCTGATTTGTTCTAGGGTGAATCACCAAGTCTCAGATTCATTAGACGCCAAAAGGATTTCTGAAATCTCTTATTTTGTGAGAGTTGTTGTTAATTCTATGGAGCTAGAACATCAGACAGATGGTGATCAAGACAGGTTGGAAAGTAGAAGGTGTTTTTTGGTCACAGAGCCTGGAGGTTCTGCAGAGGCTTTCAGCTGGAAGAGTGTGAGAACAAACCCCTCCCCTTGAAGACTGAACATGTCTTGTTTATGAAAACTACTAGATGACAAAGTTGTCTAAAACAGAAGGTAAGTAAGTGGACATGAGTCAGGAGGCCCTTTCCAGCCCCGCGTTCAAAAGCAGTTTCAAAGGACTGCTGTACCTTACAATTACGATCACGCTGGGGATGGCTCCCAAGCTTTGCCCAGCTCTACAACACTCATCTCTCTGAGAAATTTGGACCATACTATGTGCAACATGTATTACTCCACTCTAATTGCAGCACAGACAAGCACAGACTTGGTTAGGAAGAGAACACCATTTGTCCCATTGCTTTCAGTGGCCAGTTTTAAGAAGCACCCATGCATCGGCTCTTCCCTCCTTAAGGAAGGGAGTCCTTAGAGGGGAGCCTGGCCTCCTGATGTCATTTTTCCCTGGGACAACTGGGCAGAGACCTGATTTCCTTACTGCATAGTCTGGGACAAAGACTCTGCCCTCAGCTACCCAGAGGTTTGGGCTTACAGAAACCAACCCAAGATACCTGGGATGGGAGCACAGCACCTCAGCAGACAGCCCTGGACCTGTGTCACAGAGGCAGCAGTCTGGTCATGAGGAGGTGGTTAGTCAGGTTCTGAACATATCGAGGAGGAGTTGTTTTGTCCTCTGCTCCAAGGAGATGAAAAGCACTCCAGAGAGGACAGTTTGGTTCAGCTCTGCTCAAAAGCACCATTAAGCCAGATGAAAAGATGGACAGGATGTTTTTACCTCCACACAGTTGCTGGAGATCCCCCATGGGTAGGAGCCAGCATGTGGGTTTCATGTAGATACACTGGGATGACCATTTCCCTACCTTGAATTTTGCTGTAGGACACTCATCCCAAGTTAGCTTTCTTGAAATCAGAGGCACTGTTTTCTACAGACAAGGCACATTTTCAATCATTAGCATTCCCATTGTGCTTTCTGCAAGGTCTGCAAGCCTCCCACCCAGACTTCTATTGGAGTGCTTCTGCACAATGCCAAAAATCTCCTCAGTGGTTACAACTGGGAAAATTTATTACCACTTCCTTTCCTGACACCATTAGGTCTGGTGCAGAGAGTTTACAGGGTCCCAGGGACTCAGAGAGATACGGTGCTTCGGTGACTGGAGAAAGATGCTATCTCCTGCCTGATGCTGTAATATTTGGATTGTGCCACACGGTCTGGCAGTTCCAGACATCTTGCAACTCATATCAGAAGTCCCTGGCGGGAAAAAAAAAGTGACAGGAAAGAAGGGTGTGCTGGGAGTCAAACAAAGGTAGAGTTTATGGGAAAGTGAAGGGGAGGGGGGCAAACAAGAGCAATAGGAAGTTAGACTTTGAACAAGCCTGGTCATGCCTTGGGTACCGGTTCTACTTGCCCACCACCTGACCACAGCCCAGTCTGCCCAGTGACTGCAGTGGGAACTGGGGTGTGGAGCAGTACCGAGCGAGCAGGGTTTGTTTGCTGGTGGTGTTCCTATGAAAGGAAGGTAGCCAAGGTTGCAGTGGGTGTGTCAGTCAGCTGGCAGCTCTTGCCAAGGGCCACTGCACAGGCACTGCAAGTGGCTCTGGAGGGGGGACACTTTTTCACACTTGACATCTCCATTTCAGGGCTTGGGAAACAGCCGGCTGTGGGACAATGACCAAAGTGGTCATCTCTGCAGCTGACCTCAGGGTGCATCTGGTTGACAAAAGAGGAGGCAGAGGAGGCCCTGCTGACAGGACCAGATATATTCACAAGTCATCACAGCTTAGCACCATCTCCTCTTTACAGAAGAGAAACAACCCCTTCTATCCAGGCCATCTGCCTTTCTCCTACCCTACTGAGTATAACGCTCTGGCCAAAGTCTGAGCTTGGTGAGAAGCAGCAGCACTCAACTGAAATAGCAGATGCCTGGACACAA
This sequence comes from Todiramphus chloris collaris, assembly GCA_025345505.1. Taxonomy (NCBI): domain Eukaryota; kingdom Metazoa; phylum Chordata; class Aves; order Coraciiformes; family Alcedinidae; genus Todiramphus; species Todiramphus chloris. The sequence goes on from JANVCC010000076.1 coordinate 3,581,915, forward strand.
GAGCCCTTCTCCACTTTGAAACAGAAGCAGCATACTGCAGAGACAATTATGAGATTAACTGTTCTGGATTTCATTAGCTACGTATCAATTAGGCCATCCCAGGAGGAAGGTCATTAGGAACTATGGAGTAGAAAAGGTGTTAGTTGGATGGAGTCAGGTAGGACAGTTATCTCCCAGGGAAAGACAGGCATCCTGTGCTCCCCACCATCCTCATTTCCCTGGTTACTTCTCAGGGTCTGGAGACAATGACTGTGCATTTCTGCCTTGTTCAAGCAAAGGGAGGCTGAGTACCCGCTCTGCAGGTCACCTGAGATTTTTGAGCACCTCAGCTACAAGAAAAACCTTCTAGACAAACTTCACTGGAGTGCAGGGAGAGGAGCAGGGACATGGGGCTTGGTTCCCTCCAGCCTAGAAACCTGCCAAGCTCTTCAGAGCTACTGAAAAACCCCAAAGTGCAACCACCACATTTTTTTTCACCCAGAGGGAAATGATGACTGAACGGCCTTTTGTACCTGCTTTACATAGGATGCAATGACTCTGGACAACACATCCTAGCACTGGATTCTTGGGATGCAGACCCTGCAAGCCAGGGCTCGGGGCAACATTTCCTGGCTCTGGGAGAGGCTCTTCTTCTGACCTACTGATGGTCAGACACAACCCTTCGAGGCAGTCCACAGCTTGCTGTCTGAGGTGATTTATGCAAAGTAAGTAGCCACTTTTGCCCCAAGCACAGGTTCTGCTTGGGGCTGTGCTCTGGGGCTGTCACAGCCTGCTCCTCCTGCTGCCAAAATCCAGGCTCAAGGGAGAAGCTTCTGCAGGTTTACATGTGGGTTTCACCACTGCCGTTTTCCCTGCTCTTCCTCACAACATCTCTGGCTGTCAGAAGAGTTTCCAGCCCACAGCCAGTTAATCATGCACAATTAACATAAACCTGAACTCAGTGGGGAACAAATGAAAGCTGGGAAAGCCCCCTTTTCTCAGAAGATGGATGAGGCAATTTACAGAAAGCCTGGAGGCATGGGGAAGAAGGAACCTTTCACGAGGTTGGGGCCTGTGTGAAAGGGTGGACAAGGGCAGTCTGGGGCCAGACAGGCCAGCCAACCCAGCAGTATGGGCCAAGGAGGGACAGCTGGTGAGCTGCCTGCTCCAGACACCAGCTCCACTGTAAACAGTGCAGGGAAAAGTCTCCAGACCACAGAGAGGGTTGAGAGGCAAGATGGCAATATTACTCCCGATCTGCTGATGAAGAGATACACCAAGCAGGGATGTGACTTGCAACACAACAAGAAGCAGAATCTGGACACAGCCTTCTAGAGCCTCAACCTGGTGTTGTAGAGCTGGGGTTTACACGGCTAGGAGAGATAGATGTCAGGGCGTATGGTTTGACATTTCTGGGTTAGCTTCCCTTAGAAATGCTCTCCAAGGCTGTAAGTTTTTTGCTGCCAGCACTGGTGCTCAGCTGATGCCCTGGGGAGTTGGCTCAAGGAGCTGCACTAGCAGAAAACAAATTCCTGGAGAGTAAGTAGTTTTTGGTCTGGATGTTTCGGGGGGGGGGGGGGGTGGGTACAGACCACTGATAATGTGGAGAAAGCAGCTGGAGCATGGGGCTACCCCTTAAGCAGGGCTAGCTGTAGGACAGGCTGAGCTGTAATGCTGACCTGCTCCCTCAGTCTCTATTTTCAGCATCAGCTCTGTAGGCTGCTGCTCACACAGGGGTCCTGCCCTGTCTCACACCCTTGGCTGGAAGCTTCCACCAACACACCAGAACAGGCCCACTGAATGCTCACCCAGCAGAAAATCAGAATGTCCTTTCTATCCTGTCCCACCAAGCAGACCTGGCTGGCACTTGGTGATATGAAGACCTGCACCCATGCAAAGAAACTCACCTTGCCTCCAGTTCATGGACACAAACATTTGGCAGTCTGGGAGAAGCTGCAGTGGATTGTGAAACATCAGCTTTGAGGTACAGCATGGGAGATCTTAGATCAGTTCCTTGCATCCAGGGCCAAGAAGAGCCTAGTGGTGAAAAAAATACTGATGAAAACAAATAGCTATTTTCTGGATATTTGGGCTTCCTTCAGAACCTCACTCATTTCCCCAGGGTTGGCCAACAGTGGAAGTTTCCCCGGTTCATAATGCATTTAGTATTCAAATGGCAGTATCTGCCTTCATTGACTATTTCCCAGCACAGTCCTCCAGATGCTTACTCATTTTCTTGATGGCCAGGTATTTGCATGGGTTTTACAGCCTTGTGTGCTTAAGACAGTAATGTGATGGGAACGCAACAGTAAAGGAAGAAGATAAAGCCTTGCTGGCTGAGAATGTGCATATACATGGAGTGATGGGAAGAATGATACTGGGCACACACATTATTCCAGCTCTTTCCTTTATCTACCAGGTTGTGCTCTGAGCAGACCCTGTCTCTGATGGGTCCCTTAGCACCCGAATGGGGAGATAAGCGGAAGGAGGGTGGAAATTGCATGGCTGAGCAGCAGTGGGAGGATCAGGTAGCAGAAGACATGGCAAGCAAGAGGCAATTCCCAGGCAAATCTGTTTTCCATTTAAAACAGACTAGCCCAGGCTTCAGACAAAGAGGAAAAGACCTCCCCCTCTCCCAAAAAGCAAGGACAAGAGGGAAAGGCTTTGTTGACAGGGTGCAATTCTATAGCATAAGCAGGGATAGTTTCTAAATATGAGAGAGAACCAGTTCAAACTGGTTTAACAGAAACTTTGTGCACCAAAAACCTCTAGCAAGGACATTAGAATAAGAGCGTTGCATCCTCGGCAGCAGCTTGTGTCTGCTTGGCTGCAGAGCCACGAGGTTCATGCAATGACTCCACAGCTCCCCAGAGCATATGCCTCTATCATTAAGCCTCCTCGAGTGTGTCACAGATGCCCCTTCATCCTCTGATACAGCTTTGCGTCTGCCTCCAAAGCAAAGAAAAGGGTTGTGTGATGAGGCTTGGAAGGCATGGCTACCAGCTTCCAAATTTATGACACTCTACAAAAGGACTGTTTTGGCTTGCTTTGGTTTTAACGAAGGCCCTACTGCCTTAAGTCCTCTGATTACAGGAAAAAAAGATCTTCTTTCTTTCAAAACATTGTGTGTGTGCTAGAGGAAGGAGTAGAAGTCAGCAAAAAAATTGTGAGAAACTGAGCCAAATGAATTAAAAAAAACCCAAACAACCAAAAAAAAAAAAACAACCCAACCAAAAAAAACCCCCCAACCAATGAAAACACAAAACACAAAACAAAACAAGAAGGAGAAGCATCCACATGCATTTGTTTTTTAAAGTCTCACTGGCAAGTTTTTGCTGCTGGACTGGTGACCCCAGAAGCTGGGGCTGGGGCTGTATAATCTACACAAGACCAAGGAAAAGCAGAACCAGAACACAGAGGACCCACAAGAGGCTTGGGAGACCTGAGGTTTATTCTCTGTTCTTCTGAAGGTTATACCAGCTGTCCCCTGCCTTGCACATGGCTGTGAGGCTTCGAGACCAGGGGGAGTACGGTAATATGGACCACAGCATTACCATAGACAGGGAGGGAGGAAGGGAACAGGACCTCACATCTCATGGAGCTCATAGAGACCTAGAGCGTGTCGCGTCTTGGCACCCAGGTCCAGCGCTGATGGTTTGACAGGACAGTCTCCGAGGACAGCACACTGGATATGAAGATATTGCTGCACCCTCTGGTGGACATCTCAAAGGAGCTGGCAAACCACACTGGGCAGATGCTCTGCCTGAACAATAACCACAGAATCACAGAATGGTTTGGGTTGGAAGGGACCGTAACGATCTAGTTCCAGCCCCCCCTGCCATGGGCAGGGATACCTTCCATGAGACCAGGTGACTCAAAGGTCTGTCCATCCTGGCCTTGAACATTTCCAGGGAGGGGCATCCACGGCTTCTCTGGGAAACCTGTTCCAGTGTCTCACCACCCTCACAGTAAAGAGTTTCTCCCTAATATCTCATCTAAACCTACGCTCTTTCAGTTGAAAATCATTACCACTCATCCTAGCACTACATTCCCTGATAAAGAGTCCCTCCCCAGCTTTCCTGTAGGACCCCTTTAACTACTGGAGTAATAACCCCATAATAAATAAAAAATGCAGCAGTGCAGCTCACAGCCAACAGTGGAGGAGCAGGAGGGAGGCAGGCAGCAGAGCTGAGGTCCCCTCGCCTCTGGGGGTGCAGCTGGGGAAGGGAAGGGCTCCCACGATGTCTACGTGAGAGGGACACTATCGTTTCATTTGAAGAGTTTCTGTCTGGGGGAGTCCCAGCAGAGCTCAAATTCCTGGGCCAATGCTTCACCTGGAGACCAGTCACAAATATTTTTTAATGATCCTGAAGCAGCCAGCGTGTGGTTCAGGTGTGTCAGGGCAGAGAACAAAGACACAGACACTTTGTCTGCACTGAGACTTGTGGAAAATTTCCCCTCTTCTTGCTGGAGCACCTGGCTGGCTCCAGCCAGGCTCCTGGCCTCTGCAGCTCCCATCAGCTGCTCGCTCTCCTTTTGTGTATCCTCTCATGTAGGCTGGCTCTGGGCAACTTAGCGAAGACAGTAATTAAATGTTGGGTCTGGCCTCTGTGAAATCTCCTAGAGCTGTTCCAGGAACCAATGGTGAGTTCCAAAACTCCTGACACAGCTGGAGAGGAGGCCATCTCGGAGACGCAACCACTGACTGAAGGCCACAGAAACTCTGTCATTCCTCAGGTGTCACCTTGCCCAAGAAACACTCATTTCCCTGTGACATGGGTCTGACAAGCTGCCTTGCAGAAAGATTCCTCCATGCTCCTTAACATGCTGCAGAAGAGATGGGCTCTGCTATAATTACTGTAGATGACTGTATTTCTCTGCAACTATCAGCCGTTACAGTAACATGCAATTCTGTGCTTGATGATCAAGGGAGAGTATTTCCAATTTCTCTCTCCATTTCTCCAAGGAGAAAAAAAAACCAAAAACAGTGTCTGGAAAGTTTAAACCGACTATTTCCGACATGGGTACTACTTTAGTGAGTAATGCTTTCTTGACACATTCTGACATAGCTGTGGCACTTCAGATCTGCATCTGCTCCCTTTAGGAGCTCAAAGCACACAGCAGTAGGAGCAAGTCTGGTCATTCCTAATACTTGCAGTAAGGTGGGGGAGAAATGACATTCAAGATTTCTCCTTACATAATGCAGAGCTTGCAGACAACCCCATTCCTCCTCCCTCCCAGCTTCAGAGCTTTCTTTTTTACTTGAATGAACTATTTGACCCCCAACACACAATAATGTCTTCCTTAAGCAATAAATTAGGCTGGAGAGCTAAAGTAACTTATCAGAAAGTATCACATCACCACAGCTTTTGTGCAGGGGACAATATTCCGGCCTGCCACTATGGAGCCATCCCTTGTCGTGCTGGGGCAGCTGCTGTGTTTATTTGCAGAGCCATTGTGACACAGGGAAGCCGGAGACACCCAATATTTACATGTGAGTTAATGCTTCCCGCATCCAGCCCGGCAGCCACACAAAGCCTGAGAGGTCTGCAGGGATGAGCTCAGCTCAGCTTTTGCTCAGGCAAGCTCTCCTGACTGATGGTCACAGCAAGGTAGGGCAAAAACTTTGTTGGTTAGGAAGGGATGAGAGGTTTAACAGTCTTCCTTCTGCAGAGGTGGAGACCACCACCAAGTCAGACAGAATACTTGCAAGGGGGCAGCAGGTTTGCCTCTGTGAAGCAGCACAGGGGACAGCTCCTGGGGCTTGGCAGGAGTATGCCTCTGTAAACTGTGCAAACAACCCCCTCAAAAACACTGACCTCGGTGGGCACGACATTACCAGCACCCACTACAAGGACAGGGGACCATCCTCAGACTGCCAGGAGCCTCCTGTACCACAGAGAAGCTGCGCTGGGGCGATGGGCTCAGGGAGCGCCATGCCAGGAGATGCAGCTCTGCCCAAACACAGATGACACTTCACAGAACTGCTTGTTTCTGGCCACAGCCAGGGCAGGAGGAAGGATTTGCTCACCATCCGGCACAGCCAGTGAAACAAGGCAGCTTGGTTTTCGCCAAGAAGTGTTTCTTAATCAGCTGACAGCGAGGCAGCTTTCAGTCCTGCCTTTCGAGGAGGGGGATCTTCGTTTTGCCGGAAGTTTCAAAATCTGTGCTCCTATTCCCATCTGAAAAACAAACCCATTTTAAAGAGCTGGGATTTCCTGCAGAGCAGAAGCTCTTGTTTCTGGTGGGTCTGGCCCCGGTGCCAGCTGCATGTCCAAGCCTCCCTGGGCCATGCTGTACCCAAATGGCAGCACCCCTCACAGCCCCCTGATCCCAGAAGCAGCAGGAGTAGCAGCTCCCCTTAGAGCAAAGGGTGCCTGCTGGGGACCAAGTGGGAGTGGGGTTTGGCCTCCTTGCCTGCTTCCGTGTCCCTTCTCACTGCCCTCCTGCTCTTCAGGCAGAGGAAGAAAGTGTTTTGCAGGCTGCTAAGCAAAGGGGAGTGCTCAGGCTGGACTTGCAAACTCCACCAAGGCCACGGCGAACACCAGGAGATAAAAAGATGTGCTTCAAGGGAAAGACACTGTAATACACACAGCCTTCTCTCTTTGGAGACTATCAAGAGAAGCAGGCTTGGTTTCAAATGGCACTCTCACGCCAGGGGTTGCCCACACTGTGCTAGGCCTGGTGACCCCCTTGGCTGAGCAGAGCTTGGCTCAGCTGGGGCAGGTCTTCAGGGGAGGTGGCATATAATGTAGACATAAACAGCATGGGAGAGCTGGTGTAGAGTGAGGGAAGAGCGATGGTAGCAACAGAGCAAATCCCACAGCACAGAGCAGAGCACAGGGCAGAGAGCTTTCCCACTTTGAGACAGCTGGAGGCCCAGCGCTGCCAGATCAGAGATGTAGGGGCAGGTTTGCCTGGTTCCCATACATATCCATTGCCAGTTAGCCAAATTTACATTAAGCTAACTTTACATCATAGCACCTGAGCGATCACCAGCCTGGAGACACAGCTAGAGCAACTCCTGTTTGAAGAATGTCTGCTTTTGGTTTCAGACCCAAACCAGTCTGACCAGCTGGAACCCAGTTTCAGGTTACACCCTGCCTTGCTCTCTGGGTGACTTAGTGGGTAATGATCTCACTCCCAGCACACCGCACAAGGTAGTTGCCTCTCCAGATACCCACACATGTTGTATCCCCCACTCACAGACCTCCTCAAGCTATGGGACCACAACGTTGGAGTGCTCTCCCCTGAGCTACCGCAGCCTGGGCAGATGAAAGGGTGAGAGATAGCAGGCATGGGAACAGTACCTGCCTCCTCTGTGGGTCATTGCTTCTCAGACACCACTCCCAAGTCAGATAAGACAAACAATTCCTTTTTATTATCAGTGTGAACACGCAAAAAATAAATCAAGATGTTAGGTTTATTACATAGGCTCTGATAGGCTGTGGGAAAAACAAAGAGATGGAAGAAATGATACGAGGCAGATCATGAAAAGCCATGAAGGAATCTGACCAGCCCCAGGGAGAGGGAGATGCCCGTGACAGGAGAAGTGTGCAGTCAGATTGCCAGTAGGCTGTGCGCAGTGGTGTCTTCCCAACCAGGCAGCTCTCCTGGAGCTGGCCTTGAGAGGACCTGAACTATGCCCTGAGCTGGGCATGGCTTCACCAACTCCTCCCAGAGCCCTCTGCCCTGAAAGGGTCCAATTATTTAAACTAAAGTCCGTATATAGATCTATGCTTCTTACATGCGCGCACACACACAGACACAAACACACACACACTGATTTCCCCTCTCTTCACAGCAGGAGTTTTCCAAAAGCAGCAGGCACTGGAAGTTTGGGGACTGGTGCCAACCGCACAGCCAATAAAGTGTACCAGGCACTTCAGAAATAGCAGCTTCTGTCCTCAGCTCCCAGGGGTGGAAGCCTGGACAACTGAGATGCAGCAGTACACATCTGGGAAGCACCTCACTGCAGACAGCCTACGGGGGAACGCACGGGACCTCGCCAAAGTGGGCATGTCACATGCTGCCATGGGGGCAGGAATGAGCTCTGGACCTCCCGGGGCCGGGCTCATCTTGCACCGAGAGGCCAGCAAAAGCAAAGGAAGCTTGGGTGTCCAGTCCACCCCTGTGCTCTGGGAGATGCCAGGGACTCAGGTCAGGCTGTGGGCTCGGAGGAGAATGCAGTAAAATCAAAGCTGCAGCAAAGGTCCGATTGTGAAGGAGATGGGTTCTTGCACCCTCCCCTGACCATCAGCAGGAAAAGTAGGGGCATTTCCATTCCTTTCATGTGAGAATAAATAGATATTTTCTCAATGTGTTTGGGTTCAAACTGAACACCAGAAGAGCAAACAGGGCAACTCGCAGAGAGAAAATGGTGGACACATGCTGTATGGAGGAGGCTGCTACATAGCAGCCCAGCAGATAAAAATCTAGGTGTGCTTTTCTGTTACAAAGCAAAGCCTAGTGATTAAAGCAGGTATTTCTGTTTCCTTCCATCTCAAAAACAGGAACCACTGGAGAGTGTCACAGAGCCCTTGGAACAGGTCTGGATAGTTATGTGAATCTCACAGGCCAAAAGAGGCTCACCATGAACAGGAAAACTGCTGTGAGGCAGGGCCACTTTGCAGAGAACTGGGGAAAAAGAGAGGAAAATACAAAGGTTAGTGGAAGAAAAGTGGCATTGCAAACCAAAAATTGCAGTCTCCAGTGAGCTTGCATCATTCTCCAAGGTGAATGCTACACAGATCCAGTTCCAGGGTCCTTCAGTAAATTGAGTGGAGTTGTGGTCCAGGTTTGATCAGAAAGAAAGATGTAATTCAGAGTTTCACTGCATTGTTTGAGGTGATGAAGGAATAGACATCAGAGAGCCTCAAAACGCTCCCAGATCCTCACTTTCCAGAGCAGTCATCTAGCCAAGACAATCACGAGCACTAGTAATGTTAAATCATGGCTAGATCTTGGCCTGATGCTACAAATGTCTTTGAAGAGAAATAGTCCTTCAGGCCCATAAACAAAACTCCAGAAGTTCTGGGGAGTGCCCCAGTGCTGGGCTGGAGAGAGACAGGCTGTAGGTCAGACTGGTTTGGTGGCACTGCTGTAAAACAGATGCTCAGTGTCCTCTGTAGTGGAGAGGGTTGAGTTGGTAGCAGTGGTCGGCTGACGGCGGCGGCTGCTTTTCTTCCTGTTCTTCAGGAAGAAATAGCCGATGATCACTAGGACCACCATGATGCAGATCCCCAGGAGCACGGCAATCACCACCTCAAAGGCACCTGCCAGGGATACATGAACACCTTAGAAGGGCTGCTCCATGAACTCTGATTCAGCGAGAGCAGTCAGGAAGAAGCCAGACCAAAGCTGCTGCAGAAGCTGTGCTGGCAAAGAGAAGAGGTGGGCAATAGCTGGCCTGACAGCAGAGTAGTCACCGCGCAACAGGGAAAGGAAGAAAGCAAGCAACTGCATGGCGTAAAGGTATGGCCAGCGTATAGCCAGCTTGTCTCTCCCAAATTATGGTTCCCATCATTTCCCAGATGCACCACGCCCTCTAAAGGCTATTCGGTGACTTTGGCAGGCTTCACCATCCCAGTATAAAACCCTTCTGCAATGCTGGCCTTGCTTCCTTTGTCAACAGGGAGGCCACCAAGGGGTGGCTGCAGAAAGCACCTCTTGGTTGGGATAATGCTGTCGGAGAGCTACGGTGGACAGGCTGTTTCTGGGGAAAAAGCTTGTAACTGTGCTGTGAGCACTCTCCTACAGCCAGCCAAACTTCTGCATCATCAGTGGAGACAGTCAAACATGATCCATCTGAGAGCTGCTGTGAATTTGAAGATAATATCAAACTCTGAGGTTGAAGAACAGAAGGGTATAATTTCAGGAGCTCTCTACTGAAGAGAGGCCTTACAGTGGTGAAAGGACACCAACCTTAATGTGATATTCTTCTAAGAACTTGTAATTCAATTGCTTTGGTGTTCTTTACAGTTGTAGAGAGGGTATACAAGGTTATCAGATTTCCCAATAGTCTAGTACCCAACATTATTCACACACCCACATGGGCCTTCCTTCTTGCAGAAGCAGGTGGTCCTTATGTGAATGTGGCCCTTAGGTAGACTTTTACTTGCCATTTTTTGATGTTGAACAGTGGCATATTCATGCAAGTCAATGGAAGGAAAATCAGAAGCCACTGATATGAGCTACCGAGTCACAAAGGAGAAACTGGACGACAGATGCACAGCACACAGAAACATCTCTTGCCACTGCTAGCATCCCACAAATCCCACATTTCTCCCTCAGCTTCAAAAGCAGGATGAGAGAGAAGGCTCTTATTTGCAAGGAGAGACAAAATATTTTTCAGGACAGGGTAAAAGAAACGAGCAAGATCTGTAGGAAAAACTGTTACTCACTTAAGATAGCACTTTGGGACTCAAATGATTCCCATCTTCGGCCAATGACATCTGCTTCTGAATTGGGAGCAAAGTTGGGGAAAAACATTTTACAAAGCAGGTTGGGAACAGGGGATAAGACAGGTTTTTGAGGAGCATATATCCAGTGCTCTGAAGCGACTGAGTGACTGAATGCAAACAGCATCCCTCTTGACAACCATGGTACTGAGCTCTCAGGGCAGGCTGCGAGGCACAGTGTAGCTGAAGGTGGCACTTCAGAAAAACACCAACAGTTTTGCCTCCTAACAGATATAGCTTGGTAGAATTCTGCCTGTTCAAGCTGTTGGCCTCAACAGCAACATGTACATGTGTAAACATTTCCTTCTTGTTTGTTTAAAACTTCTGCCTAATATGTGTCATTGAGGATTTTCTTAATTTCTCCCTTTCCACTTTGGGAGAACTGGAGCCGAACTAGAAAGTTAGATTCTCTTTAGAGAGGCTGTAGTGTATCTCTTGTTAGTTTTGTCATCCTCCTCCTATCCCCTTTCCAACATCAGCACCCAAAATGTTTTCCAGCCCTGAGAAACGACAGGCTGCATTGCAGAACTATGCTGTAGATACACACCATTCTCCATAACCCATCAGTCACACTGAAGAACGCTGTGAAGCATGGCCAGCATTTGAGAGCAGAGCTGCTTGGACTGAAAGCTCCCAAGCCACTCCCTCTTTGGAACTACAGAATTTAATCTGGAGTGATTTTCATAGTTTGATCAGTAAAAATTCAGCCCTCACTATGTCTGCTTACTTGTGATGCCTGTACATGATTTCATGCACTCTTCCTCTTCTTCAAAGTTGTTGTTGTTGCCACCACAGCCACCATAGGTGAAGGGGTCACATTTCTCAGAGAATGGGTTATAGTACCAGCGAGGGATGCTCTCAGTGCATTGTCCAGTATCAGGCAAGTCCACACAGTGATCTGGCAAAGCAAGGGAGAAGTGCTCTAGCCCAAGCAGCGACACCTTCTGCTTACAACAGAAGAGCACAAGCACCATGGCAGAGGGAATTCATGGCCAGAGCAGTGGATCCCAGGTCTCCACTGCCCAGTTGCCAGCTGCCCTAATTGGCATTGCCAAGGCGAGCTGCCACCTGCCAATAACCCAACTAGCAAGGAGAAAAAAGGAACACCAGAACATGCAGTCATGCTAGACCTTGGTTTCAATACCCTGCAGAAACCCATCCTCCTTGGGAGGCAAAAGGGGCCATGAAGAGCCTGGACAGAAGGAAATCAGTTTGGCTCATGTCTCCTCTACAAGCAAGCTGCATTTAAGCTGACTGGGCATATACTCTTTTAGTCCACTGCTAGTGCCACTGCCTACGCTAGTACAAACCAGACAAAGGTATGGGATCAGGCACAGGCATATGATTACTTGCATTATGCCACTGTGTCCTCCACACCAGCTACCGTGCCCAACAGGCAATATGCACAAAACCTGCTGGGGTGGAAAAAGTTTCGTCAGCAGAACGAAAGCCTTGTATGAGCAGCTGTCCTCAAGGTCAAAGAACAGGCTCTTGCTCATTTTTAGTACAGGGACTACCCAGGTGCTACACCTGGTTTTCAAAGTATTGGAGAAATTTCATGGTTTACCATGAAACAACAGACAGAAGAAAAACCCCAAAGCCGGTAGATGTCAGCCGAGGTGCTCTGGGTAGTACATACCTTGCTTACTTGTGACATTGATTTTCTGCAGTCTATTGAACTCACGAGCATCTGTGAGAGAAAAATGTCATGTTAAAACTTCTCTGACCTGTTGAATACAAAAGAAATGCCTCCATCCATTCAGACATGGGCAGACAGGGCTTTCCTGCACATTCCTTTGCTGTCACAAGCCAGGGAAAGGGAGATATAATTTGAGGTTCTTAAATATCTCAAAGCACGAACATGGGAAAAATAAAATGTAATAACAACAAAGTATTCCTAATTTCCATTCCACAAATACAGACACAAAACTAAGGAAAACAAATGCTGCTTGCTTTTTTTTTTTTTTTTTTCGCCCATCAAGGAGTACAGGGAAACTCCTATCACTCCAGTGTGAAAGAGCTCTAATGTAGGATATAAGAGAGGGCAAGAGGTGAACTGTATGCTTGCCACCTAAAAAGGCAACAAAACATCCACATCTAGGAAAGAGACTATAGGAATTCTGTCAGAAGAGAGAGGGAGGGAGGGATTATGGACTTGGGCATCTTGCCACTGTGCATTTACACACATTTAACATGAGGATGTTAAGGTGACTGTGACACTAGATACACTGGGAGAAATTATGGTTTCATTTCCTATCTCACAACTCAAGGAGAGCAGGTATGGTCATTCAGTGAGAAAAATATTGGAAGTGAATGGCAGGACAGGCCAGGTTCTGAAGTCTTACAGACAGGTGCAGAGAAGAGAGTTGAAGAGTATTTAAGAGGCAGGAAACATCCCAGAATAAAGATCAGCTCTTGCAGTCAGCAGAGATACGAGAGATGGCAGAACTTGCAAGTATAATACTGCAGAAAAAGGTAAAACAGGGTCAGGAGGTAAGGCACCAAAAAGCACTGAGTTAACACCTGTAGCTTACCTTGCACTCATGCCTGGGCAGATACTAAATTCTTTAAGCCAGAATCTGAAGTACTTACATTGTTCACAATACATCTCGTCTGATCCATCAGCACAGTCAAGAGTTTCATCACACTCCAGATAGGCGTCAATGCAGCAGCCATCCTTGCATCTGAAGAAGGGAGTCTGACAGTTCCCATTGCACACTGCATCAGAAACAGTTCAGATAGCTCATTAAAATTCATTGCTTCTCCCTGCCACACAGATGCTGTATGAAGGACTTAAAAGCTGCTGATGGGGCTGGCGAACAAGAAATAAGGCAGATTGGTTAAGGTCTCTCTTCAGTACCACCCTGGACTCACAAGAAGAGAAAAAACCCCACTTTTTCCTGTTTATAAATGAAGTATTGCTCTGGGAACAGCCATGTTTCCTCTCAAAAAGGAGTACACAGAAGGTAGAAGAATGAGCTATTCAGGAAGAATATGGAGACATTGTCCAAGTATGAGGGATTAAATCAGGAAAGCCAAGCTGAAACCTGCACACTGGGCTGTGAAAGCCAACGGAGAAGAGCAGTGGTTGCCTTGTGCTGCAAAGGAGGTCCCGAGTGCTGAGTACTGTGTCCAGGTCTGAGCTCCCCAGTGCACAAAAGACACTACCATACTGGAGTGAATCCAGTAGAGACTCAGAAGGGGCTGAAGCACAAGACCTAGTGTGAGGCTATGGAAAAGACAGACTAATTTTGGAGGTGCACAGTAACAGGATGAGCAGCAACAGACATGAGATGCAACAAGGGAAAGTGATTTGATATAATGGGGAAAAAAATATTACAAGGATCATCAAACATTGTCAGTTTGACCAGAGAAAGTGTAAAATCTCCTTCATCAGAGATACACAAAACTGAGTGGGATGCAGTCCTGAGCAATCTGATGTGACTCAAAGCTGGCCCTGCTTTGAGCAGAGGGTTGGACCAGATGACATCTAGAGGTAATCCCCAACCTGAATTATCCTATGACATGGAAGTGAAAAGCTTAGTAAAGAAATTAGTCTCCAGCACCTCACTTTCCACACTGAGTGATAATCAAAAGCCACAGGAATGGATGTGAGATGCTGTGCCTAAGCTCATAGCAGGATTACATAGTGGTACACAAGGCTCACCTGGCTGTTGTCGCCCACCAACAGAACCTGAAGAGACAAGGGGAAAAATAAAATACATTTATCATCACATCATTTAGTCAGCTCAAGATCAGCTTTATATTACTTACGTATCTCACCTAAGAGGTGCATATGTTCTGGAAGCAAGCCCTGTAGGGGCTAGGGAGGGGAAATACAGATTCCCACCACCCACAGGTACCAGATGAGCATCACCCATGTGATGCAGGTCTAGAGGACCACAGGGGAACTTCCCACCACTACGTAGACCATTCCTAAATGGTCTTTCTTTTCCAAGGCTTTTGCCTCCTCCTTAAGCTGTGCACAACAAAGGTCCTGGCAGAGGCTCAGCCTTCTTCTTCCAGATAATCTTTTGGGGGGGCATTCTGAGTGCTAAGGCATTCTCAGATTTGGCTAAGAGTGTGTCAGTGAGGAATATTAATTTTATTTTGGAAGTAAAGCACTTCATCACTCTGAATTTAGGTTTCAGATGTGACACAAAGATTGGATGAAGGTTGAGGGTTTCACCATCCAGAAACACAGAAGGGACATGGACCAGGGGATCAGTGCTCTAGGAGCTGGGTCAGCTGTTGGCAGTGTAAGATTAGGAGCCCGCATCCATACTGAGCCCAGTCTTCTCAGCTCTCTGGGCTCTAGCTAGCTGCCAGCCAAGAAACTGCAGCACCTGCCCGCAGGGTCATCCCAATCCTATGACAAAGAAGGGGCTGATTTTCCAAGAAGACTCACCTCTAACATTCTTGCAGGCAAGTTTGCACTCCTCTTCCCGTAAGTAGTTATTCTTGTTGGGTTTACAGCCACCAAAAGTGAACTCCTCGCACTGCTGAAGGCTTGGGTTGTAAAACCAACGTGGAAATGATCCCCGACACCAACCCACCTTCTTAGGGGACAAACAATACTCTATCAAGAAAGTTAACACAAAAGGCTCTGGTTAGTTTCCTTTGCTCATATTCAAAGGAGAATATCTTCCAAAGGAAAGTTCATCAACAGCGTAGACACTTGTCTGAAAGATTTATAAAATCTTAAGCAACATGGAGAAGGTGAGGAAGGAATCATGGTATATATTTTCTTTTAAGAAAGGCAGGGTCACAAAACGAAGTTAGAAGGTGCCACATCCCTAAAACAAAAGGAGCTGCTTTTCCCCACAGCACATATCTAAGCTGTGAAACTCCTTGCTACAGGATATTGCTGCTGTGCAAAGATTACATGAGGTCAAAAAGACTTTTAAACACAAAGACACCATTTTTTGCTTAAAAAATTCTCCCAGCTACAAATTCCTTGGGGGCTAGCCAAGCATATTAGGGAATTACTGATAGCAGTCATGTTGCCATGTTCTTATACTCTTGTACTCTTTCCAAAGTATCGACCCCAGTACAGTGTTGGACACAGTGTACTGGATTTTGGACAGACCATTATCATCACTTGACACAGTTGTTCTTGTATTTTTACGTTCTTATATTTTTACGTTACCTGTGGTAGAAGGAGAAACTCCTTGCTTAGCTGCTAGACAACCATTTGTCAAAGAATTCCTTGCTCCTAATGCACTTGTAATGCTGATCATTTTGATCATTAAACGGGGCATTAAAATACAACATATAAATAAAGCCAGGGATGCTTTGAATGTCATGCAGACAGCTCCACCTATGCTGCAGCTGAAGGGAACTAGGGCCTTCACAGCAAAACCATGAAGTCAACAAGACCTTTCAGGTTCTCCTGTCTTACACCCTCAGCTGCACCCCAGGATTTAGCCACTCTGCAGAGGGCAATGACATGTAGAGAGGATGGGGTTATCGCAGGCTGCCTCTTCTGCAAGAGGATGCAAAAACTCTGAAATAGGCCACTATGAATGGGAGACCTTCCACTGCCGGCCAGGTGCAGGCTTTTACTGGGAAAAGCTGTCATGCAAATGCAGTCTCTCGGTCATGCTCTTTTCCCATCTACCCCTCTGAGAAGAGCATTGGTAATGCTAGAGCAGCACCCAGCCTTGGGGACTCCAGATGAACATCTGTGGGCTCAGGCTCACCTTCAGTCTGCTCAGAATTCAGCACCATGATGGTGATGTTGGTGAAGTCTTGCTGTTGTGCAGTGTCCGTGACAGTAAGCTGGAAGACGTAAGTTCCTGCCTGTAGGTTGGAGATTTCTACCTGACCTTCTTCGTGCTTCTGAGAATGCAAAAGAAATACTTATGTGGTAGAATGTACCTCTAATGAGTGAGTGAAGCCATGTAAGGCCCATGTTCCTGCATTAGGAGGAAAGGAGCTTGGTTGGAAACCCCCAGGTAGATGTCTGGCATGAAAAATGCCTCAGTGCTACCCAATCCACCCAAATCTATGGGCTGGCACCCAGCTTGAATACTAGAGAGAAAGAGTAACACAAGCATAAATTGATATTTCATATTTGAGGCATTGTGAGACAGAAGTGGAAATAATCTTAGGAGAGGACTAAAATACCTCTAGTTTTTATTTTAATTAAAAAAAAACCCCAAACTATTATGAATCAGTTACTGAGTACACAGGGAATAAGATAAGTGTATTCAAGAAATACATACTCTTTCATTTTCAATATGACAAGTGTATTTAATTTTAGAGATGGAAATCAGAGCCTGTTTCTTTGCATGCTGAGGTGTTTCTAAAAGAGAGTGAATTATTTTGTCAGAATAGAAAGCTGTGATATTGACACAAACTTTTTTTCCCTGTATTTCCTAACAATATTGTGCCTCCACTTCCATGCTATCTGCCTTTTTTGTTATATTTCAAGAGAACACGTTGTTGCCATGTCATCCTAATGTAGTTAACACAGCATAATACCAGAGGACTCTTCCCCTCTCCCCTGCCTCCCTTAAAGTTGCTTTAGTTAAGGGAAAAGGGGCACTTCAGATTTCCTCAGCCCCCTCATTCACAGTCATTCCAGGTCAGGTTGGATGGGGCTCCAAGCAACCTGATCTAGCTAAACACGTCTTAGCTCACTGCAGAAGGGTTGGACTAGATGACCTTTAAAGGTGCCTTCCAACCCAGACTGTTCTATGATACTATGGTACTATATGATACTATCAGCTGTGGGCTTGAAGCATTCAATTGCTGATTCTTCCAAAAGATGCCACAAGAGCCTCATGTGAGCTCCAAGGCTTTACAGAACATTTTGTAGAAGTTTAACAGTAATCATTTGCTCTTCTAAAGCCACAATTCATATCTAGCATCTATCAGACAGGCAGTGTTCACACCCCAGAAATCTTGGAGCCAGTCAGGAGACATGGCTTCTGCTCCAGCTCAGATAAAACAGGAACAGGAACATATGTTCTAAAGAGAGGCAAAATTCAGGAAGAGCCCCAAGGGAACAGAAGCAAAGCCTGAGACTGGATTATTCAGAGCCAGAGGAGGAGCAGCACCAAAGTAGAGCACAGGAAAATTAAGAGCAGGCCCCTTACTGAACTGCAGAAACTTGGGAGCAGAGGAAGCTCTTGCATCAAAGCTGCTGCCCTCTTGGCTGCCCTCCCACCCAGGCAGATCAGGTGTTGCTTAGGAAGGTTTGAGATGATGTCCTGGTGCAGGGAGCCTGAGACCTGATGGGGCAAAGAAATGCCATAGCCAAGTAGCGTGCAAGAGATTGGGGGCAACCACAAGGAGTGCTCCATAGCTTTTGGAAACAGGCTTGTGGGTGGACTGGCTTGAAGAGGGAAGGACAAGGTGACCTCTAAGTCAGTGGATGTGAGAGCCCAACCTAGTGCAGACCACAGGTGACACTGAGCAAGCTGCTTGCTTCCTGCAGCTCCCTACCTTCATCTCCACGGAGGGGTCCCCGAGGACCTGTTTCCATTCATAGCTGACTATGCCTCGGTCATCCACGCTCTCTGTGCCTCTCAGCATCACTGGCTCCCCCGGCTGTACCCTCATGTCCATGCCAGTACGGGCTACTGGAGGACGGTCATCTGCAGAAGAAATGCAGAACAAGGCTTGGGTAAGAGGCTTCTATTACAGGAAAACGAAGGAGAGGGATTCTTCCAGGCTAAATCAATCCAGACTTCAAACACAAAGGAAAACATTTCTATACAGCTGTGCTTCTTGCAGGCCGAGCAAGCAACAAACAATACCGTTATTGCTGCCCTTTCTAATTTAGTAACTCTGCAACCCACTTGGGCAGTGCCTTTGAGCCAGATGGCTCCCAGGCCACTTCCACCCACAGGAACCAGTGTAAAAGGGTGTCCCTGTGGCTACAGCCATTGTGCTTCCAACCATCAGACCACATCCTTGAAAAACAGCGCAGAGCAATCTCCACCCTTCACTTAGGGAGATGACCTGATGTGGATGTTGAAGAATGTGGAACTGACTCTCATCTTTCCTACCACCATCTCTAAGTACTATGTTAGCGTACTTAACCAGAGCTATGCAATACGGAATTTAGGTGGGAAATATCCCTCCTCCACCTCATCTTCCATCCCACTCTCTGACAGGCATGCCTTAACAAAAGCAGACAAATGCCATTCATGAGATCACTATTTTTGTGTGGGCTTACCAGCAGCCTCCACAATCCATTAAATGCTTTTCCAGACTGTAAGAGATGAAAACTGATCCCTGCCTGTGCTCTCAAGAACAGTGTATACAATGATACCACTGATCCTGACTCATCACTCCTCTCAGCCCAAAAGTCTGATCGCAGGCTTCCTGCATAGCTCAGCCCATAAAACATCACCTGGTAGCACCTGTACCAAGTCCAAGACTCAATGATCAAGTTCAGCCTAAGTCTTTTATAAAAGCATCGATTGTCATTTATAAGCCAGGTATGAATCATTGTGCTATTACACCGTTATATCGACTGTGACTGAAGAAAAGGATTAGTGTCCAAACCCCTTAGAAAACTGCTCCATCGGCTAATTATTTTCACTGTTGTGGGCTTGCTCCTAATTTCTTCTTTGTGTGTGGATTCAGGTCTCAGCTGCTAAATGTTGCTGGTGCCTGCTATAGGGACCTTTAATACAAGGCATTTAAACAAACAAACCTGGCATTCAAAAGAAGCTACTTTTTAGTTATTTCATAACTAAATTCAGTAGGATAGAGGGCTTTGCAGCATGTATTTCAGGTTAGTTACCATAAATTCACCCAGAATTTTCTATTTTCTAGTATCTTTTACCAAATGAAGAAATACTCATTCAAGCATGTCCTTAGAAATGCTGTTGCTATGACAAAAGCCCACCCTGGAGTCCTCTCACCTTTAGGTGAGGCACACCTCCCTACCACTCCTTCCTTAGGGCTGCATACCAGAGCCATAGGTCCTGTCTCAGTCAGGCACAAAGGCTGCTGAAAGCCCCTAAGCAGGGCCAAGAGAAACTGGTACCTCCTGGTTTTGAGCAGGACCAGTAGTATAAATAAATGGAGATTTGCTTTATTTTCAAGTGGTCTTGCCATGAGGACTTTCACTGGCAAAAGCTGTGACTGGAGCTGGCAATACCTTCCAAACTGAGCTGGGAAAACCAGCCCTACATGTACCTTGTAAGCAGCACTACAAGTCCTGGAAAAGGGACACGTTCCTGGCATTACTGCCAGGAAAATGCCATGAGCCTGCCAGGGAGAAATGCAGTCTGCTCCCTGCCACCCTCCTGCCAGGATGAGCCCAGGAGGTAGGTGCAATTGCACAAGGGAAAGACCAGTTCTTCAGCAACAGAGAGGCTGACCATTAACTCACAACTCCAAATCATATTTTTCCTTGATGTTTTTAAGCATGTACAGTTTAAAAAAAAAAAAAAAACAAACCCCACAACATTTCTCCACAGGTCAATTTAGTTATTTTGAGTTGTGGATTGCTGAATGAAGTAAAAGCTCCATTCTTATCAATGGGTCAGCAACTCCTCCTGATCCTGTCTCTGATTAGCCAAATTCCCCAACCCTCCTCACCTCCAAAAAAGTCGTTGGAGTATTTGCTTATCTGTGGTGACTGCCAAGGAGGAATTCCTACTATTAAGGACTTTGTTTTCAAGTCTCTCCCTTTTCTCCTTAGGATGCCTGAAAGCTCAGTGACTTTGGAGTATTTCTGCTACACTGACTATGGCTGTTTTCCACTTGAGCTTCACAACAGTGCTGACTGAGCCAGGGTCAGTATCAACAAACTGCTCCTAGAAGGGAGATTCTCCATTCAGTTTGTTTTGCTCTGAAAGCCTATTTGAAAAACGAAAGTTACCTTTGCTCTTTTGACTATGGAAAGTTTCTACTGTAAAACTCTGTAATTAACAGGGAGATAAAAGCTTTATGATGCTGTTCCGTGTCATTCTCTTTACTGTGTAACTCACGCTTTCAGAGTCATGTCATTAAGTGACAACTTCTGCTTCCATTATAAAATATATCAGAAGGTGAAATATATTTTCTTTATGATCCCAGAGAAAAGCTTGATCAAGTAAATCCGAAATGCTTAAAGTCAATTTGTATTCATGCCTCAGTCCCTGTTTTTTGCTTTGAAGAAAAAAAAAGATCTAGACTGGAAAAGACCTTTAAGATCATCTAGTCCAATCATTAACCTAACACTGAGAAGATCTTGACTAAACCATATCCCTCAGCACTACATCTACATGATTCTTAAACACCTCCAGGGATGAGGACTCAACCACTTCCCTGGGCAAATTGTTCCAGTGTCTGATAATCCATTCAGTAAAGACATTCTTCCCCATATTTAATCTAAACTTCCCTTGGTACAACTTGAGGCCGTTTCCTCTTGTTCTATCCCTTGTTACTTGGGAGAACAGACTGACCACCTCTCTACAACCTCCTTTCAGGTAGTTGTAGAGAGCAATAAGGTCTCCCCTCAGCCTCCTTTTCTTCAGATTAAATAGCCCCAACTCTCTTGGCGGCTCCTCATAAGACATGAGCTCCAGGCCCTTCACCAGCTTAGTTGCTCTTCTTTGGACACACTCTAGTGCCTCAGCATCCTTCTTTTAGTGAGGGGCCCAAAAATGAACAAAGTACTTGAGATGTGGCCTCACCAGTGTTGAGTACAGGGATAGAATCACTTCCCTGGTCCTGCTGGCCACACCATTCCTGATACAGCCCAGGATGCCGTTGGCCTTCTTGGCTACCTGGGCACACTGCTGGCTCATGTTCAGACACCTATCAGTCAACACCCCCAGGTCCCTGCAGTCAGCAGTTTGTCTGGCTTCACCTCTAACAATGGATAAACTCAAACCAGAGTTGAGAGGGGAACAGGAATCTAAAATACGTTAAATTCCTACAAGGGCAGCATAAGTAAGCATCTAAGTGAGGGGAAAGACCCACTAGGGACCTCACCATCTAAACATACAGACACCAGTGAAATCCCACAGCAGAAAGAACTTGCAAAGCTCCCAGTTTGGGAATTTCTCTTTTGGAGCTCAGGTATCAGCTCTTGCCCTCAAGACAGAAATTCACAGAAAACTGGATTTCCCCGTTCCATCACTTAACACAGATAAACCCTGAGTTCCGGAGACTACAAAGCAATGCTCAAAAATACCTCAGAATGGTTTGATGTTGCCACCAGGAAGAGCTGAAAAGCTTTCTCATGGTCACCGAGAGGCTTGCACAGACTGCTATTGTCTGCAGTGGCAGGAGCTGCTTAGGAAAAAAAAAAGAGCATGGCTTGTGCTGGGGACACTGAGGCCCTGCAAAGGGAAGGACCTCACTGGGAACAAAAGCCACTGCTCAAAGCCACTGGGCAGGCCAGTAGCAGAGAGTCCATGAGACACACAGCCTTGGAAATTTCAAGCATCAGAAGCCAGCTGAGCCTGTCTGCTGTAAAAAGCGGGTAGGCAGGGATGGGCAGCAGTGCGTCTCTCCCCACAAATGCTGGAAGCTTTGTTCTGACCTTGTTTCCTGGGAAGTCATTCAAAAGTGAACAGCTTCCAGGGAGAGTTCATTTAAATCTCCCCCACTGACATCAGAAAATTCTCCATGGTAACAGGCAAAGGTAAGGAAGGAAGATGCTGCTGCCACAGTATTAATTTGCCTGAAGAGAGGGAGAGGTAGAAGAGAAAAAGGCAATGTGACACATTGCCTGGAGAAAGAGAAATACAGGCTCTTTCTTTAAGGATTCATCCTGGCTGGGCAGCAAATGCCGTCACGATAAAGCTATATAGTTTTTGGACAACTCATGCAAAGCCAAGCAGCTCTCAGCACTGATTTCTAGAGGTTTCTACAGCAGTTTATAAGAGGTGCACACAGCAGGTCAACTTAACCTCTCTAAAACAATAAAGCACGACTGAAAGGATTATATTTTCAGATGAATGCAACCTGATGCTGTCCCAGGCTCCTTCTATCCTTCCTCAGGGTGTGGGAAACCAGTTCTGATTTGCTTTAGTGGGCAGAGGGAGTGAGTTTCCCGCAGGTCTTCGTGCTTTTTAGCCAAGATTGATTTGCTATTTGTCTCCAGTCTCCTTAGACAGCTCCAGAGCCACAACACGAGGTAGGCACATCAGTAAATTCTGTGTGACAAGCAGTAGTTTCACAGTGAGTGGAAGCTGCTCATCGCCTGCTCTGAGCAGGGAGCTGGACTGGATGAATGGTGTACATTCGCCTCTGAACTGTGATGTGGGCACTGAACATGCAATTACCACTCTCCTGGCCTGAGCTGGGTGCTGGAGGATGAGCAGCTAGTTCAGGACTGATCAGCATCAGCCAAGGGGGGACCAGTGACTGGACCTGTCTCAGCTCCTGCCAGGATCCTAGCACCTCTCATTTTAGTTGCACTGTGCCTGCAGAAGAAGAAACAAGCGCAGAACCATCTATTTGAAGACTGATGAGCTTCAAACTTGGGAAGCTCTCCTTTTTGAATGTATTACCAAAGTTTTAACCTGAAAATCTCTCTCCATGGTGAGGCAAGAGGGGACGCATCCTGAACCCTGGGGTTCCCCAGCACTTCCTGTCTCCCACTCACAAGACCTGAATTCACCAGGACGATGAGAGTGTCACACAGCATTTCACAACCACCACAAAAGGTTCAGTTCAAGAAACGGACAAAGGTTCAGGGAGGTTATTTTCCAGTTTCACACCCAGAACTGGTTTGCCTAGACCAGAATAAGCTCAGGGTAGTTACTTAAACACTGGGCTTCATTATTACCAATAAAGTGCACAGTGAGCCTGCCCCTCCCGAATGAGCCAGGCAGAAAACTCGCACCAAAGTTCAGGCTGGGGAATCATTTAAGAGGATAGTGCCTTTTAACAATAACATCAGAGACTTCGGGCTGTACGTTATCTGGAACAAGAAAGAGACAGAGCCAAGATGTCATCACAACTTTATGAAGGACTTAGAACCTCTTGTTCTCCAAAATACTGAAAATAGCTGACTTGCAGAAGGTAGTTTTCAGCTGTATTCATTGTTGTTTGAACCCACAGGGTTTTCTGAAGTCATGACACCATAAGAGTGTAAGAGCAAGGGTGCCTCTGTCCCTGTGTTCAGTCACCAACAGCCTCAACTGTGGATGCTTGAACGAGAGGAAGAACAGGTTGAGTGCACACAGTGCTTCCCCTGTAACTCTCCCCCAGATTTCAGCTACTTCTGTCAGGCTCCAGAAGTACTCCAGGATAAAATCTGCCCATTCAGCAGGCCTATCTGTGCTCTCTCTTTCAAGTGTTACCTAGTCCCCTCTTGAACCTCTATAAACCTCTCAATTCCACTAGGTCTGCTCCCTGTAGAAGTACTACAATGTGTGCCTTTTTGTTTAATGTCACCCACTGGGACCACTGCATATATATTTCACTATTCACTAGAAAAAAGTTGCTTTTAATCCCCATTATTGTGGAGGCCACCTGAAGATTGCTGCATTGGCATGCCATAAAGGCTCCTAGGACACTTGACAGCAGCACATAAAGGAAAGGGGTGGATGATAAAGCAGCATATAAGCTTCCTGGAGACCTTTAGAGCTGGTCTCAGGAGGCTGACAATAACTTGGGGTCCAGAGCAGCCACAGAGCTTCACATTTTAACAGTGATACTGCACAACAGCAGGAAGGCTAAAGAGTTTCGTCTCCAGTCCAAAATCTTGGCCAAGATTTTTTGCCTGTAAGCATTTGGGAGGAAAACATGACATACCGAAAACAGCTTCCTTAGCACTCATTTCACCTGCCCTCTTCAGGCATCCTCAAAAGTTCTGGAAGCAAAAATGCTGCAGAGCTTCCTTGTGCTGCCAAGCGGACACGTTCAGTGCCCAGGGGCTCCTTCCTTTGGCCACCCGCACCTTCACGCCTTTCCCCCATCCTCTCAGTGTCATTCAGGCAACCACCTTCCTGCCCAGACAGGCCCCTTCCTCCTGCACGGATTCAAGTGCAGCATCACAGCTGGAGGGGCTTGGCATTTTGTTTTGGATTTTTCAGTTTGGATCTGAATCAAAATCAGGATCTGCATTCTTAAGTGTCTCATCAGCTGCTGTGGGGAGGAGGGCCCAGTTTGTACGGTCTGCTTTAGCTGTTGTAACTATTTGCTGTTTCTCCAGTAAAATAACTCCTTTTCAGCTATGGATTTATAAACAGTAATAGTACCTTGTGTTTTTTCCTAACAGCCCTCCAATGGCATTCAAGTTTCTTCAGAAAGCTTTAGGTATCAGTCAAAGACAACACCTAAAACTTTCAGGAGAGGAGGGAAACGCATTTCCCATTGAAGTACAGTATGAACATTGCAGCCTGACCCAAACAAAAAGTAATGAGCTTCACAGTGTCTCCTGCTGGACACCAGCCCAGCACCCTCTGAGAGTGCAAACACAGGGTGTAGAAGGAACCAAGCCCTTCCTACACCTGCAGCGGTATCATGGCGTAAGACCCATGTGAGTGAGGAGGGGCATGCCCACCTCAGCAGGCAGAGTATCCCCAACAGCATTTCTGGCATGTTTTTCACTTTTCTCTATAAATAAGGCCTTCTGGGTCTTCCTGTTCCACCACAGCCATCCCAGCATCGGTGAAAGTAGCATTAGGGATGGTTTGCAAAGCAGCACCTGGCTGAGATGTTCCAGCGAGGAGCCGTGGAGTGGCAAATGCAGCGCTGCTGGTGGCACAGAGTGCCCAGGGACCCTGGGACGCTTTCTAGAGACCTGAACACATGAGATTCCAGGCCTTGAGAACAGCTCAGGAAGGAGAGGGGTTGCAGCCTCCATGTGTGGGGAGCTGCTCCACAGGGGTGAAGAGACTGAATCGCTCAACAGTACATTGTATTTTAATTTAATCTTGTGAAATCAGGATGTACTGGAGATTATGCATTCCTTTTTCCTCCTACAACAAAGCATGTAGGAGTTCTGCCAGCATGCCACCTCCAGAAGTAGGCCTCAGTTCCTCATTAACTGCAGCTCCTGTGAAAGGGATTTTGAGCCTGGAGTGGAGATGCAGGACAACTACTGCAACAGTGAGACGGAGATTTACCAGAAGGTCCTAAAATGGGGTGGGAAGCAACTAGGAAGGACGGAGGACAACAGAACCACTTCTGCCACATCATCACTCAAACCAGAGACACCCAAGGGCTTCTCTAGAAGAGCTGTGCCCTCCTCTAAAACCCCCACCGCTACTTAGGATGGACAAAAGCGGTCAGTGTGGGATTTGGTGCCATTTCACACCTCCAGCACCTGCAAGGCCCACAGACTGGCACATCCCAGCAAAAGATCAAAGACCTATTCCACTCACGCAGCCCAGCCTAAACTCATGCACCTACCAGCCTGCTCCCCTTGTCATCTTCACAGATGACACAGATCCTTCACAGATTCTTTGTGTTTCCACCCAAGGTGGGCTGGCAGAGGGCGTGAAGAGGATTACCCATCCAGATATCCCCTAACAGCCCTGCCTCTGCAACAACATATAATAAATTGGTTATTGTTGCCAAAGACTCAGCCAGACTAGAGATGTCCCAGACTCTATAGGCTTCCCTCCAAAACATGGAAGAAGGAGGCAAAAGGAGAAATTGCCTTGTTTTCAGCATTTCTGGCAAGCAGCCAGCTCCAGATTAGCTTGTTTTCCACCTGTTTTTTTCAGGCCCAGGTGCAATCTTTCAGAGCTCGTAAACAGGGACTGGGGAGAGAAACTCACCTCCAAAGAGGGAGTTTTCTAATCAGTCTCAGAGCAGCCCCAACAAGCAGAGCACTATGGAGACATCTCACCAGCCAGGCTGCTGCTCACACGATTTAGGCTCTGACAAAATGAAAGGTAAGCGGATTGCGTCCTGCCTCCAGCCCCTGAGCAATTAAGAGATTAATGCAGCCCTTTAAAACGTGGTGATGTGTAAGGTTTTTTTTTGAGGATTTCACTTTCCAACCTCAAAGGCCTGGAGGGAGGGAGAAGAAAAACAATACCCTTTTCTCTACATTGTCAAATATCAAAAACACAGCCTGCGTTTGGTAAACACTTGCTCCACCCACTTCAAATAGGTTAAAGAACAATTCCCTCTCCATTTACTAACAGGTAAACTGAGGCACCGTTCTTAAGCGAGTTCATCAAAGTCAGGGAAAACCTTTGTGGCAGAGGGACACAGAGAAATGCCATCTTTAATAGCGCTTTATCCCAACTATTTGGCAGGACAGCTGCACATACGTTGGCTGGAGGAGGTAGCACCAGGGGCCATTAATGCTCTTCCAGCCTCAGTTTGCACAGATCAGTTACGGGAATCTTACCACTAGACCCGTGATTCTGCATCGTCAGGTAGGAATCGTATACGTCCTTCCTCAAGAAGTTGAGAAAGCCGATCTTCCTGGCAAACCTGCAGACGAAAGCCTGCTCGTAGAGGCAGTTGAGGAGAAAGCAGCCCTGGATTCGGTCTTCCTCTGTGCCTGGGACCTGCTCCACGAGAGCCAGGTTACACGCGGGGTCCTTGCAGCAGGCTCTCATGCAGTCCCTGCTCCGACGGACCATGGGGGATGACAAAAAGGTGGCTCCGTTCTGGACGGAGGCGTCGGTATCCAGCACAAAATCTGGCATTCCTGCCGTAAAGTCCTCCAGGCATCTTTCACCGAAGGGTTTTTCCTTCTGTCCTTCCCCGAAGTCCGCTGCCAGCACCACACAGACCCAGAGCGCAAACCACGGACCTGGACTCCCTCTGGCCATCCTGGAGCCCTGATCCTCACTGCTTTGGGACCTTAATCTTTTCCTAAAGGAAAGGAGAAGGCAGATGAAGTTAAGACGGACAGCGTCCAGGCGCATGCCACCCCTGGGAGAGAGGGAGGGGACACCCAGGCCAGGGCCAGACCCCGGGTCCTCGCTCGCCCTGGTGTGTCCGTCCCGCACCGTGCAGCTTACCCCAGGGGCACGCTCGCAGCCCCCCGCCCGGGCAGTCCCTGCCGAAACTGCTGCTGCCAGCGGGCTGTCCCGCTCGTCCCCCCGCACCTTCAGCCCTCAGGTGTGCCTTCAGCAGCGCCCAGCGGAGACAAAGGCACTGGAGAGTGCAGGAAGTGAAAACCAACTCCCCGGAGAGGGGGAAAAAAAAAAAAAAAAAGAAAAGGAGCGAGTCACTCCCCTGCATGCTGGAGTTACGTAAGACAAAGGGGAGGAGAGCTGGGCTGATACCACCTTCCACCCCTCTGCTGACGTGAGAGCGGTATTGCCTCTCACCCAGGTGCAAGGGCACCCGCTCCGGATGGGCATCCCACCAGCCAGGGGTTTGCTGCATCCCCACGCTTAGGATGCTTTGAAAGAACCGAAAGCAGGGAAACACAGGAGTGTGAGGGCGGGGGTAGCCCTCGTGCTCTGGTGTGGCCAGCTGCCTGGCACGGATCGTTGTTAGCCCAGGGCTCACTAACCCAAATGAGTCAACCTTGCAGCCACATCTGCAGTGCCCGCTGCCATCGCTGCTGTGAGAGGTTTCATGCTCAGTGCAGGCATCTTGAAATCGTGACTTGCCTGCTCTTCGGAGGACACGATACTCCTGTGGAGTGGTAGCGTGTCTGGAGGCTGCCTGCGTGGTGGAAGCTCTGCAACCACAGCAGTGAAAACTTTCAGTAATCACCCCCCACTGATGAGCAACATTTCTCAATCTCACATACGTTGGTCACAGTCCATTTATACTGTCCTATACTGTTATACAGGATGGTGCTGTTTGGGGCCATGGGAAGATGAAGGCTGCCTGTTGTGTCTTCCATGTATTTTCTCCCTTCCTGCTTCTACTAGCAGATCCGTGATCAAATTCCCTTGTTCATCAGATATACCAGTGTCATCCACCCCCTCTGTAAACAGTCTGGGTAAACGGTTCTTATCTCTTTGTCATAGTCCTTAGGAAAGCAGGCAATGCTTGTAGTTTGCTTAGACATTATTTGTAATGAAATACCACATCACTTAAAAGTAGCAAATGTGAGATGGTATTGCATGGCACACCTTTGAAAAGAGATGGTGAGCAGCAGCTATGTATCAAACAGCAGCTGGCTTTGCAGTTCTGGGGACCGTTCTGGTGTCCAGTGTTTCAATTCTTGCTGCTTCTTTCCATACCTCTGATACGGCCTCCTGTATCCTCACAGGATTATTGAGAGTCCTTAGCAACGTGATTCTCCCTCCTGGCTGTCACAGACAAACACTATGGGAACTTAATGCTGTGGGAATATTGTTTTTCAATACCTCTCATGACTTTCTATGGCCTGATGCTGACATTTGTGTATAGTACTGAGTTCTGTCTGAAAAAGGGAATTGCTTTGACCTGGTTGTGGTAGGGCAGAATAAACAAAATCTAGGCAAAGCCTAAACCATGAAAGTAAATGGTAAGGCAGTGGGAAACACACATGTCTGCAGAGCTGAAAGATGGATGTAGGTAAACTGGGAGAGACTTTTTCCTGGATAAATATTTAAAATCTTTCTTTGCTCTAGATCTGGGTGAAACTCAGTGCAGTTCCCCAGCATAGGAGAGTGCTGCTCAGGGAGCATTTGGCCCCATCCCCTTTGCAAAGCAGTGACTGTGCTTCGATATCTGCACTGGAAGAACTGCCCCCGAACAGTCTGCTTTGGTAATTTTGCCTAACTGGCAACAACCTCAGCAGCAGTGTTGTGTTAACAAAGGCTCTGTCAAGGGAATCCTGCAAAGCTCAAGGACAGGACATCTCTTCTGCTTGTGCCAAGTGACATAACTCCTACAAATGCAGAACTGGGAGGCCTCCTTATTTGGCATCTCTAGCCCCTTTTTTTTTTTTTAATGTATATGAAGGGATGGGCCCCTTCATAAGGTGATCAAGCCTACCTTTAAAATAGGGGGGTTTAAAAGCTTTTGCTCTCAGCAGAAGACTGTGCTAATGTCCTGCTGCAATGTTTTCTGCTGCTCACCCTGGCTAATTTTTTTGGTCACAGTTCCTTAAGTATGTGATCCTAACTTTTTGTGTTCTCTATATTCTTAAATTTGACCTACTTTTTTTTTCTGCTTAGCAGGTGGGTCTGGCTTGTTTATTTGACCTTTAAAGATGGCACTTTTGGTCCTCCACTGTAGGAAGGATACATCCCACCTCTGTGCCAGTAGCACAGTTTCATAAATATGCCCAGCTTCTTCTGGAGAGGTTCAGTAATTAAAATTTTCATTGAAGTTGGTTTCAAAATCAAGGACTTCTTCTAGGAAACTTTCTGTATTGAAGCAGCTTTTCTTCCAATTCAGTAACTTACTCCTCACTCTCCTAACCTAAAAACCCCATCGCAGCCCTCATCTCCTGACAAATTAATAATTTCCTGTGTGTTATTCATGTTAGTGTGAAGGGAAAGTAGGGTGTGTGATTTTATGACTTGGGAGTGTTTTTAAGGGGTCCTGAAACAGTGAGTCATTCTTAACGTTTGCCTGTCTTTGAGAAGCGGACATGTTCAGTCTGGTAATAACTGCAGAGGAGATGACTGGGGGGGCAGGTGGGTGCGTGGGTACACTGCACCATAGTTAAATATTGACTACGATTACAAGAGCTCTTAGACACGCATGGCTTGTAACAAACCCGCTGCAGGAGCCTGCATCGGCTGCCGCCTTGTGATTGCTATGGAGACCCCAGCACCCACCATCCAGAAGGAAGTGACCTCAACGGGCAGAAAAATAAGGAAGAATGAGTCCAGGTCCCCTTTGCCTCACTGTGCAGCCCAGCTCCATAGCATCACTGTCTGCAATGACATCCTGACAGCAGCTTGTCTTACCGGCTGTTGCAGACAAATCCATTCTACTGTGCTCTACCTGGGAACCCCTCCATGTCTAATTACTGCTTGGAAGACAGGTTTGCTTTCCTGCTTGTTTTGTTGTATTTGCCTCAGGTTAAACGTCCTGGTATGGTTTAGGGGCGAGACCCGGATGCAAATGACGGCACAAAGATGTGGCGAAGGAAGGAGACAGGGAGGGACTTCATCAGGCCATGACTAACCACTGGTCCTGTGGAATGAAGCCAGGGAAAGATGACAGGCTGCTGAGTCCTCCCAGGAGCCGTTCCCATTAAATCAAGGGTAGCTTTGGGGAAGGGAGTTACAATGAGGGGATGTTGTTTTTTGGGGTAAGCTCTTGTCTATGGTCCTACATAGCAGTTGCTTTTATTTTAATGTTGCTGGTCAAGGTAAATCCTTACAGGCACAGGGAAAGGAAGAAGGGAAAATAGTGTCAAGACTAGTTACACTGAGAAAGTATCTGCATTTTTGTCTTGTCTGTGCTAGGCTTTTACAGAGAGATAGGTCTGGAAATGAGAAGCAAAGAGTCTTCAACTGCAGCAATGAGAATAAACATAACATTTCTCATTGAAGTCCCCATAGGCAACCCAAGCTGTTCTTTACTGCACCTGTGAGTGGAACAGGGTTGGCTGTGGGGTTCCTCACAGCCTGTCCTCTATCACTTCCTGACTGCATCCGCAGGAACCTTCTGACTTTAAACACCTTCAGGTCAGCGCCGATGCCTCCTGAGAAAGGCTGCTCTCCCCTCTGTGTGTAGACAGTGATTTCTCTGCAGGTGTAATTGCACCTTTTCAAGGGGACCAGGTCACAATAAACTTCTCGGTGCAAGAACTATACAGATGGCTTCTGCAAGCCTGAAATGGTGAAAATAGAATGGAAAACAAGGAAGATCTTCATCTATTCAGACAATGTTTCTCTTGTCTCCAAGCCTACCATTTGGGGACTTGCTGAAATCTCTGTGCCACATGAGAACATGGAAAATGCTTTCAGTGCTGCAGGCCTCTTTCTGTAGGGAAACAGCAAAGCAATAAAAAAGGGAGGCCAATGACAAACAACATGATCAGGTTTTCAAAGATCCCCAAATAATCTACTTGGCATCCAACTCACATGGGCAACTTCACATAAATATTCAAGGAGAGGGGGTCTTCATCCTCATTCCTCTACCTACAGGATGTCTGGGAATGGACACAGATAAGCAGAATTAATGGCCTAAACAAGGACAGAGTCCAGGTTTTGCTACTCCTCTGTTGTGCCAAAGCAGTAAGTACAACTATTTCTCATTTACCCTTCTCAGCTGCTCATGAGCCATTAGCTTCACTTGACTGCCAGTAACAGAGGTGGGACAGAGGGAGGGCAGGCAGGCTGGCTCATCTGACCTCTCATCTTTATTGCTGAGACCTGTCCACTTTCTGAGGTGATGCCAAATAGTGCAGTTCGGGGTTGATCAGTCAAATACTAAGCTGGGAAATGTTTTTCTGTTTCTTGGCATTCTTCCTTTTAACTGCCCTTTCATTGCCTTATGAAAGGCAAGACTGTCCAGGGAGAGAAGTAAGACCAATTACCAATCTCCTGACTGAAGAATAGTCCTCTCAGCCTGCTAGTAGGAAAGTAGCAGCAATTCTCAGGTGAGAGGTGGGGACTGGAAACTCCTGGCTGCTTCCTTAAGTCTCCAGGAGTTGAAGGCAAGACATCATATGCTTTCCCTCTTCTCGCTAGAGCTGTGAGTCAATGGCGTAGCCTTTTTCGTTTCTACGCTCCATGGAGAGGCTGGAGGATGAGGGAAGTGGATGAAGGATGTCAAAATGCTGGCTGTACTGGGGTTGTTTACTCAGGGCTCTGGATTTTTTATAAGTTTCCAGCCCTTGCTGTGTTTTCTGATCTGCACAGCTTTTTATTTGTTCCTGCTCACAGGAGGGTGCAGAACCTCTTTACCTTGTGGTGTCAATGTAGTGCTGATACAGTCACCTCTGCTGCTTCCCTGGTTTAATTTGTGTTAACTATCATGTTTGCAACCACAGGGAAAGTAATTATTTTCTAAAACAGGTGGAGAGTGGCTTCTGGCTGTCTTGAAGGGAAATGTTTCTCTCTAGGCTGGGACTGCAGGGAATGGGGTTGACCTGGTTCTCTGGAAAGATGAGCTGGGGCCCTGATGAATTATTGAGCACACACCACAGTCATCAGCTTAGAGAGAGAGAGAGAGAGAGAAGCAGGAGCTTAGGTCACAGGTGTGGGATGGAGATTATTAGCTTCAAGAAGAGAGGACCGTAACTGGATCTGCCTCATGCACTTGGTTGCTCTGCTGCCTGGATCAGTGTCACAGCCACCTGGCACTACGATGCAGATGCTCAGCTTTGTTTGGTGGTCCTCTCTGGGGCCACAGACAGTTGCAAAAGCTCAGATCCGTGGTATTGAATCTTCCCCTCCTTTCAGAGGCAAACCCCCACTCTTAGGGCTGGCCTGGAGGAGCATCAATCCTGGGTCATGCACACGGAGGAGCAAGTGTTTCAGTCTAACACTCAAATGTGTTGGCCATGGTTAAGCCCCCTTTATTCATCTACATAAATGATACACAGATTTACAGAGGACATGATCAACAGCAACTGCAGCAGGAGATCCATGGAAAATTATTTGTGTGCAGCTCTTGTGAAAAAACAGGTTGTCTGATTAGATGACTCAGTTGCCCAAGTATGCGTGTTCTGAAACCTTTTGCTCCAGGTTATATGCCCAAGGCTATAAGGAAAGATAACTAGGTTGAAAATAAGATCTAATCTCCCAGCCATGCCTGAGATCTCTGAGATTCCTCCACAGTGAATGTCCAAACAAAATGGAGAATGTTCTTCTGTCCCTTTGGCCGCCTGAATCTGCTGTGATGCAAGGAAATGGCAGGATGGGGTGCAGCAGAGTAAAAAGACTCATGCAGCTGCTTCTTGTTTGGTGGCAGTTGGCACTTGCTGGCTCTGGCAGGTGGCTGGTGCAGCTGTAGGAGATGCTGCCTCATTCAAAGGGGACAATATCACTTACTCTTTATGAAGCACCCAGTCCTGTGCCTGCAGGAACTTCTACCACACCCTCACAGGGTGATCTTGTGTACTTTTTCTTCTTGCTCTTGCTTTAATGATAGATTAAAATAGTTTATCACTGGAGGAGGACTACTTTATCTGTAAACACTTATTTCTATATTGCCACCTTCCCATTACAAAGAAGTGATGACTAAGCTTCTCTAAGATAAAGCAGTCTGATGAACATCCTGTAATCTGGCTCATTTTGCCTTACAGCTTTCCAGAGAGGGCTTCTGACATCTCTCTCTGAATGCCTTATGCTGTTGTAGGGTGATACTGATAGAGCAGTACAAGGGCACCAGAGTCTATTACTTTGTCAGTAGGGGGATTGGTGGGATGAGTCTGCCTGTGGACCTTTTCAGATGTGGTGTCTCAGCATGTTGCTCATGCTCAAGTGAGCTAACAAGTCAACAGTGGTTCAGGCTGTTTGAAGGGCCATTAGAGCAGGTTATATTCACCTTTCCTTCTCCCTCACACCTATGCTGTGACTTCTGGATTCTGTGTCTCATAAATTCAGCTATGCTGGCATAATATTGATGTTGCAAACCCCATCTTTCATGCAGAGTTGAACTGAACTGCTCAACAAAGAGCACCAGAGTCAGCACAGGGTATGGAGGAAGGGGGCAACTTCCTTCCCAGCCCTGCAGCCACTGAAAATTTTTGGACTGACTCAGGGATTCCCAGTAACTGCTCTTGTAAGTCTGGTCCTTTTTCTTTGGTCTTAATGCCAGCCTGTCTGGAGTTCCTCAGGACCAAAGAAAATACATGTTATTTTCCCCTGTTAAAAATACGTCAGTCCTCAAACACCAAAACAGAGCATTTCTATTTGGAGACAGGAACTTGACTCCTGGCAGTGTGTGTCCTTTGGTCCAGGGCTACCTTGTGAAAACCTGCCCATGTTGGGCCAGCATATTAACCTTTGAAAAGTCAATAGTTGTAAACCCATGATGGGATGTTCAATGGGTTTTGCAAGCTTTGTAACAGTTAAGAGTCTCTGAAGAATCTGCACTCACTGAGTATGCTCTGAGCCTCTCACAACATGGATTTTTCTGGGAAATTTTGGTCTAAATAAGACAATTTTAGGCAGGAGATTAGAGGGCAGATACAGCCAAACAGTGAGGAAAAATGAGTAAAGATGCTTAACAAAAATAGCTGACTGCTGTCTTCTGAACAGAAATTTTAGGGTGTCTGGAAAGCACAGGAGATGATGGCAGAATCAGGTATACTTTACTACTTTATCCCTCAGTGATGTGTAAGCAAGTTTCAGGATCTGCTTTTTGTGGAATTACCCGTAAAAAAAAAGTCTTTTATTTTTTACTCTAATTCAGTATGAAAAGAAGGGCTGGAATGGTTCTGCCCAGTTTTCTCAGTACCCTGTGTACAAGATGTTGATGGCTGGCTATGCCACCATCCTTGTGGACACAGAAATGTGG
Source organism: Todiramphus chloris collaris (assembly GCA_025345505.1). Taxonomy (NCBI): domain Eukaryota; kingdom Metazoa; phylum Chordata; class Aves; order Coraciiformes; family Alcedinidae; genus Todiramphus; species Todiramphus chloris. Next base: position 3,616,603 of record JANVCC010000076.1, read on the forward strand.
CTATGGCAGGAGTACAGGGCACGACTTCCAGTGGAGACCTCCCCCTCCCGCAGACTGCCGCATGCTGCCAGTCAGCAGCTATCAGTGGGAGAAGGGTAGATTGTTTTTATTCTGGTTTCTTTAGCTCTTGGTCTCCAAACTTCAAGTACCTTGGCTGCCAGGAGCAGCAGAGACTTACTTGCTTTTTCCACTTAAATCATGAGACTAGGGTTGTTGGATCTGCTTCATGATGGAGAGTCTCAGCTGGTTTGTCCATTCGATAGGGCAGCTCCCTGGGCAAGTCACTGGAGGGCTCTGGGAACAGATGAATAAAGCAGTGTGATAGAGCATCTAGAGGGGACACAGGTGTGTTCCACTGCCCTGGCACCCCCCAAATGCAGACAGCCTGATTTCTGTTCCTCTGAACAGTACTGCTCACATGGATCCTTTTAAAACGGCATAGGGCAATAATGCAAAGACAGACCTTTAACCTGTCTTCCAGTAAGAAAGAGATTGTAAACTGAGCAATGATAATGTATAGTACAATAGTAATTTATAATCTCAGAAGTGCCTTGCTCAAATCATCTTAAATTCAGGCCACCAGAAATTCTACAGAATTTTTTGTGAAAGCTGGAATAAGTTTACAGATTGTAGAACAATGTGAAATCACAGAACTGTACAATTGTTTAGGTTGGAAAAGACCCTGAAGATCATCGAGTCCAATCATGCATCTAACACTGCCAACTCCACCACAAAGCCATGTCCCTAAGCACATCTATGCATCTTTTAAACCCCTTCAGGCATGGTGACTTCATCACTTCCCTGGGCAACCTGTTCCAATGCTTAACAACCCTTTTGGTGAAGAAGTTTTTCCTAATGTCCAACCTAAACCTCCCCTGGTGAAACTTGAGGCCATTTCCTCTTGTCCTAAAATGGCACTGCTGAGTCCAAGTTTGGCTTGGAGTGTCACTGACCTAGCATTCCCACTCTGGTAAAATAGTGGATGTAGCCACCTGACTGCAGACCACTTCTCCTTATCTGTGCTGGGTCCAGTGCTTTAGCTGGAAAATGCCAAATACGAATTTCAATGGGACCTAAACCCTGTAGCTGCAGCTAAAGTAGTTTACAGAGGTTTGTGGGGCTTGAATACAGCAGGATTCAATGCATTATGTATAGATCAGCCCTCTGGAATTGCACATGCACATAAGTTATGCCAGTAGAGAAACAGTCATTTAAAACCTCCTTCTTCCCCACCTCTTGGAGCTGACTTACGTTAAATATTAACAAACTTGTTTCATCAATTCCCTGGTTCACTTGGCTTCTTTTAACAACAGATGTTATTACAACAACTCCCCTGCCTGCCTGCTCCTGTCAGCGCAGCCGATGGTGAAACCCAAGAATTTGCTGCTGTAACTCTGCCTGCAGAGCCTGGCTGCTGCCCCAGCCCTGTGGTCTCCCCCACCTCTCCCTGGGATCACCAGTGCTGCCTGCCCATGGATCTGTGACTAGCTTGTCCTCCGAGCCACGACTTGAAGAGAGGCAGTGGTTAAAGGAGACAGAGAAAAGGAGTGAGGGAACCCACGGGAAGGAGGCTCCCAGCTGTCGGGGGACGAAGCAGAGAGCATGGCCAGCAACTCCAGCACACTACCCCGGGTGACTTTCCAGACACCAGAGAAACCTGGGGAGGAATCATCACACAGGAAACTGGGCAAGTTAACCATAAAGTACAACCGTAAAGACCTGCAGCGCTGGCTAGACCTGGAGGAATGGATCAATGCCCAGCTGCAGGAGCTGTACCAATGCCGGGTGAGTACCTGGGGCAAATCAGCCCCTCACTCATCAGATGAATGGGACCACAGGCCCTGTTTGCTGGGACAGAAGTTTGCTTTCTCTGCCTTAACTGGAAATAGCTTCTCATCTTTGATCTTCATTAGTCTTCATTCTTATTGCCATCTACTACAGCAGTCTCTCTGGCTGGTGTTTCTTCAGTCAGAGAAGCTTGCGCTGATATAATCCAACTGGCTTTAAACTGCCTGGTCTTGCACCTTCTGAGGGGGTGTAGCTCATACTCAACATGAGTAGCAGAACCTAGAGATGTACAAACCCAGGATGATTCTTATTGCTGATCTACATGCAGCGAGTGGCTTTGCCACAAGCATCTAGCTGAGTTAGAGGTACCAGTGCATCCTTGATCCTTTTGGTCACCACAGTGTAGCTATAGCTGCTGTTTGAATGACACACTGGATACCGGGGTATCAGTAGCTTCAGAGCCTGGACACACTCCTGGCAGCAGGGGAAGAAAGAATAAAAAACCAAACATGCTTAGATGTAGAAATCTTATGACTTCATCTTCATAAATCCCCAGAGCTATCTTCCTTGCCTGAGATTCCCTTTTCACCAGGATCAGCATCTCTAAAATTCTTCCTGCCTGCGAGCTGTCCCACTAAGAGAGGTCCAGGAGTGCCTAGGTCCACCACGTAAATGGTAACAGTCTTTACCTGACCTGTTGAGGGGTACATGGCATTTTTTCTTCAGGGTAGTGTGACATTTAAGTCAGTTTCCAGCACTGGCTGGGTACACTGAAATTTTATCCTGGTAGTATCACTTCTATTCATATTTTGTGCTTAGATGGATGGCACTTGCACTGGGAGCTTTCAGAAGGGATAGTGCTTTTCCATGTCTGAGGTAATTCCTTTGGAGTGTGGTACATGAAAAGGTGAAAGGATTTCCCACATTGTACATCCTAAACATTGTACATCTTCAACATTGTACGTTGACACGTTAATACATTTAAGTCATTGTACATCTTAAACCTATTTAAATAGCTTGACTAAGGGTTTTGCTTTTATCTGTAGGCCAATGGCTGATTCAGTAAGAAAAGAACAAACCATAGGTTTCTTGACTCACAACCTGGTACATCTTCAACAGAACACATAGATGGGTTTAACAAAATGTGTAAACCAGTTTATTCGTATTCTGGATGGGGACAGATCAAATGAACTGCCAAGGCCTTTCTGCCCTGTTTTGGCACCTGTTTTGATTCTGTATTTGCACCCCAGCACAATATGAAGCATGTTTTTGAGATACAAGGGAAAAAAGAGCTAATGATTGCTTAGAGTCTTCCATTCTGAGCATCAGCAGTTTCAAATTGCAATCAACAGTGGAAGTGGATATGTTAGAACAGCCCAGGAAAGATGATTTTTATGCTATATGCCATGATGGTACAGAGAAGCTTTTGCCTGCCCAGGCTGATTTTTTGGGCCTGGGAGCCACAGCATGATGTCAGCTCCACAGCTAAAGAGCCAAACTTCAGGAACTGTCTCTGAGGCTGTCTTATTGTTGTTACAGTTTCTTATTATTATCATAATTAGTATAATAATTTTCTGTGTGACTGTTTCCCATTGATATTTGTGGGAATCCTCCAGGCTCTCATTCCACATTGGAACGGGAAAAATAGTTAATTTCTGTTTTAATTCGTGCTATGTTCAAAAACCACGCAGCAGAAAACAAATATAGATAAAAAGATCCTTCCTTCTGTCACAAATGCCTGGCTCCTCTGAAAATGAGTGTGTTAGTGCTCCTGTTCTGTTAATTAACATTCTTAGACTTCACAGACAATTTTATAGCTTCTTTAGTAAAAACTACTAAGGATGAAAGCTTGTAATTTCTTGAAGACTTCATTGCAAATTTTCATTTGTTTTCTATACTTTATAAAATGATAGCAATAATTTCTCAGCTGTATCTTCAGCCCCTTGATATAATGCATGATGAAACATTATATAGCGTGCATGTGAGCAGATATTGCTGGATTTAGTCATACAGGCAAAATTCAGTGTATCTGTGAAGAGCCAGAGTGGTTGTCCTGGTGAGTGAAGGCTGGTCAAGCCACTTGCCAACCATGCCTGCGCTGGTGTTTAAGGGACTGTTCCTGCGGTTGGTAGCTCAGTTCAGAGAGCCCTTAGCCTGACTGTTGAGATTTGCCAGAGATAAGCAAGTAGAATGGCTGCTGCTTTGAGTAACAGAACATCTTGCCCTTTGAGCAATTACTGCAGTTTTTAAAAGAGATTGTTTGGGTTGTTGGTGTGGTTTTTTTTTTCTTCTTAGACGAGAAGCACTTGGTACCACCAGTAACATGATCCAGGATAAGGCTCCCTGTGTGCTGCTCTTACTTGCTCAAGCCTACAGATGTACACTTGTAAAGGTGTCAGAAAAACAAGTCAGTTTATGTTATCGCTTCTGGTTTTCTGAGAGTTAGGAGCTGTTCACTGTCAGCAGAGCAGCAACCCAAAGGGGATGTATTTACTACAAAATCCCAGCAATCTCAAGTGAGAAATCCAGCCATGCCTCGAAAGGAACAGATTGTCAGTGTATTGCCTTTGATAACACTTCTCCAAAACAACAGGTTTCCTGGCCTCCTGGACTATTTGGGCCAACCTAAGAGATTTGCCACCAGGAACTACGTAACATGATGCTGTGCCAGGTCAGAGACTGTTAATAGAGTACAACAGGGGGTTACACAGGATCTTTTCAAATAAATACATGTGCCACAGTCTATTACTTGTAATCACCCAGGTGTCCAGTAGGTCCTCCTGCTCTCCTCTGTGCACTGTGGCAAGACCATTTAGTTAGCCCTGCTAGTCTGGGCTTCCTTGGATCCATCAACTTCCATTACATTGTCTCTGTCAGCTTCTTCCTTTGACCCATCTGCCCTTGGCACAGCAATGTTCCTGAATATCTTCCAGAAACCCCCGTGACAGAGTCAGTATAAACAGCAGTGCAGATTCAAATGTCAGCAAGGTTAGTTCAGATGTCACCTCCTGATACAGATAATCTCAATGCTATGCCGTTTACTGTCATGAGGCTTTTTGCAACAAAATTAAGACTCAGGAGACAAGAATGTTTATTTTAAGATGATTCCCCACGCGTGGAAGCCAGAACACCAGCCATGCTAGGATCAGAAAGCCATAGGGAGCTCCTACCCTGTCTCACCCTCCTGGCCTATTGGGCTTTTTAGACAAAGTCAGGCTGGATCAACACCTATTGTCTAAACAGTCACATGAAAACTACTACTTTTAAGAAGAAATGCTGTTTGGTTCACAGTAAGATATGTTTTAACTCTGTTTTATTACTTATTGCCAAGTCAGCTGCATAACAAAGCTGAACAAAGGACTCCTGCTTCCTCTCTGGCTTGGCATCAGAGACTGCTCAGAAAAAGTTGGGTTTTTTTCTGTAAGTATTGCCTTTATTGTTTAATGTTTTACGTACACATCCATAAATGCTACCCAGCAATCAGGTACTACACTGTTTATTCAGTATCCTTATTGTGCTGATTACTATGTTAAAGTATCACCAGTGTTGTGTTGTCAAAGATTCATTTTGCAAATTGGAATTCACAGCCCACTTTCCTTAGTCTTGTAGAGAGGCACGTGACCTCAAAGCTCGGGGTCTCTCTTACATTCTAAAGGAGACTATTATATCCCTCTCATTTCTGCTAGAGAAAGATGGCAAAATATTTTTAGGCCTTTCAAAAGCATAATTGCCTTTCTTTCTCCTACTGTAAAAAGCCTTAGTATAAATACCAACTGTGTGAATGTATTTAGCCTAAAAGCCTAAAATTCTCCTTGTATTAGTTGTGCCTAAGACTAATCGCACTGGATTCCTGTTTAGTGAACGCTTGTGCACACCCTTCATAGATGAGCCATGCTGCCTTACATTGCAGTTGACAGTTACAGTTAAGATATTCTTGAAAGGGCCTTCCCACTATGGATGATGATCCGTGAGCAGTGGTACCAAGTCTAAAGGTGGGAAATGATGAAGAATGTGTACATCAGGATGTGAGGCTGTAGCAAGACAGCACAGAGGGGCTGAAATACACATCCTCTTTATAGGAACCTTCTTATTCTGAGATGACTCACATCTTGACCTCAACTTTGCAGCATATTTTATCTGTTTTCTTCTCAGTTGCTCTGTTCCTTAATGGTGGCTTCTAGAATTCTTAGAAGGTTAAAAGTTTATTAACTGTGTATTTCTTTTTGTCTTTTTAGTTAAGAGAGGAAACAGAAGCAGCAGCTCCTGAACCACAAATTGATCTTGAAGATCTCCTGGAGGTCCCTAATGAAGAACAGAAATTAAAACTACAGGTCAGATAAAGGGACTTGGTGACTTCAAGTTAGGGACTTCCTTCATTAAGAGAAGTAGTGGTGTGTAGGGTATAGAGTACGTGTATACAGTATAGCATGATGCATAGCATAATGCTTCCCTGTGTCTTAGCCTGTCAAATGTAGTAAGATTACATACCCTTTTCATAGGGATTGGAGGTCAGCTCATAAAATACTAAAATGACTCCTCCTTGGTTTTTAGGAAATTCTCCATGAGTGCTCCAGCCCAACAGAGGTGAGTGAAGCACCATATATATATATATATATGTATGTATGTTATACTGTGATGCAAGAGTGTGTCTTTGTTGCTACATGGCTGGATAGCTGAGCTATGACTGTGCCTAACATGATGCTGCAGATTTGTTTAATTTCCAGTGGGAGGTGTTTGACACTTTATTCTGTATTTTAGAAAAATACATGTAATTCTGCATGGGTGATCTGAAGGCAGAGCAGTAGAGCAAATAAGGAATTACCCTTTACAGCTAAAGAAAGTTCATTCTATGTTGTGGACATGCAGAGATAATCAGGCTGAGTTGCTATATGTTCCTCAGAGTAGAAAGGGTATAAACAGTGATACAGCTCACTCAACCATCTGGCACACTGTTAACTAGATGCATTTGATGGGACAAGAGGAAATGGCCTCAAATTGCACCTGGGGAAGTTTAGGTTGGACATGAGGAAAAACTTCACTGAAAGGGTTGTCAAGCATTAGATGAGGTGCTAAGGGATGTGGTTTAGTGGTGGGCTTGGCAGTGTTAGGTTAATGGTTGGACTCAATGATCTTAAAGGTCTTTTCCAACTGAAACAATTTTGTGATTCATAGCTTAAACCACTTAAGTGAAAAGAATGTAGGATGGTCCTCAGATTGGATTGGGTTGATAATTGTTCAGCAGTGGCCATTTAAGTTAGTTTTACCCATGTGAATTTTCCAAGTTCTGGTTTTGAGTTAGAGAGTTAAACCCCACAAGCTGTCTCAATGTCTAAAGGAGCAGAGCCCAGTACTTTGCAGTGTAGTGCAGGTACCATACATCAACTGCCTTCACTGTGCTGCATACCTGTGCAAAATGGGGTCCCCATCACTGCTTCTGTCGTGTCCACTGCATGTGAACGTTGTGCACGGACATCGTTCATCAGTCTCCGCCTCTTGTCAAGCCTGTGTAACTGTACACTGGTGAACATACAGAAAATGAGGTGGATGCACAACTACCACTGAAATGAAACTTGGCTGTAGCGATCATTACAGATTGTCTCCTAGCCGGGGTTCAGCAGACAAGGCTGGCAATAGGGAAGCAGTTTTCAGAGTGTCTGAATTTCAGATCTTAGCAAAACCCACACATTCCCAGAAAGATGAACTGAAAAGAAATAGAGTTCCTGATTCACAAGCCATGTGTCTTGCAGACAGTGTGATATTTGCTTACTACAGATACTGCTGCTCCATTGGCAAAATATGTACTTTCACCCCAGTGATCTTGTATCCAGTCCCCTTGAAAGATGACAGCAGCCCATTTGCAGAAAGCAGACAGAGGAAACAAACTGGTTTCCTCTGAAGGGACTGACTGAGTTGTTGTGTATGATGCTAGCTAGGCATTTACTTCCAGAGCATGCTGTGGCAGGCAACCTCTGACCACCCAAGTGAGGAAGCTGGCCTTCCACCTAGCACAAATGGTAACAAGCTGCAATACTTTCCGGGGACCTTGCCTAATTGCTAGGACACATAGCTATCTCTTTGGGTGAAGAAAGGCTGCACGCTTCTTATGGTGATGTTACTTGTCAGGCAGAGGGTAAAGTTTGCACTAGTTACATCGACTTCTGCTTAGAATAACCAGACAGTCCAGTTTAGTCCATAGTCCTTGGCTGTGTCAGCAAAGCAGTCGGGGTTTATCTCTGTTAACTGCTCATCTATCTGTTCTGCCTGTCCTCAACCCCTCCTCCAGGTTATCATTAGTCCTACCTCTGTTTTGCTCCACCTCTTCTCTGCCAGCCACTTCCTTATAAAATTGGCACAGTGCTGAGATCATTTGCAATCCACATGGAGCTTTACAGGTTCAACAAGAGGGACAGCTTGCTTTGCCCTAGATTGGGAGGGCAGCAGAAGTGGGCAGGAGGTTATGGTGGCAACAGGAAACAGTGGAACCTGACAGAGGACAACAGATCCTGAGGTCATCTCAAGGTGCAGAAAGCAGGTATCTGGGATCAAGAGGGGCAGGCTGGCTCCAGAGGGAGACAGAGGAAGGGAAGCAGAGGGACTTTTAGACCCTTCCCATTCCTCAAAAGGTCTCCCTTCCTAAGCTAGAAGATAGGTTTGTTCAGTACATGTCAAAATTCTGGTTTCTGCTCAACATGAAGGTGAATGTGGGAATAATGCAAGTGTCATTGTACTCTTTGGGCTGGTGAGCACTGGAAGTAACATGACATCCTTCTTCAAACAATTCTCATTGTAGGACTTCATTACGGAATTGCTTAGTCGATTGAAAGGTCTCCGGAGAGTCACCAATCCTCAGAAGAAATGACCTTGCCCACATGGAACTCCCAGCTTTGGTCACAAGGAAATGTGTATCTTCCCCCAGAAAAACACAATCAGCCACATCACTTCAGAATATGTTTAGGACTTGCTGTTATTGAGAAACATCACCAAGTTTGTGAACTTTGTACCAGTGGTTTGAAGCCTCCGCTCCTTCCAGATCTATGCACAGAGCAGGGAGCTAGATTGTACATTTTCCCAATTCTTAAAGGGCACATTAACCCGGGGAACAGGACAAGATGTGCTTCTTTTAGCTTCTTCTAGGAATTTCCATGCTGTCTGAGGAGCACTGGATACAGTTCTCAGGAGCTCATCAAGACTTCTTTCTTTCCGTTCACTGCAAGGAAAACAAGGCATTGGTTATCACTCATTCCTCAACATGGAAAATCAGTTACTATTAAGCTGCACCCTGTTTCAGTCTGGCTGGGAGCCAGCTGTGATCTCCTGCCTGTTACTGCTGTACCCGACTCTACAGCATCACACGTACTTTGTAAGTCTTAAGTCTCTGTTGTTGATGAAGGCTGGACAGAAAATATACAGGAGGATGGAAGGAAAATGTTGAAGTGCACCTGGTCTACTCTAAGGGGAAGTTAGTGGAACAGCTGCTACCGCTAATGGAAGAGAGTTTGGTTTTCCTTTTTGTGAACTTTAGGACTACAATGATTTAGAAGCATCTTCTAAAGGAGCAAGGTCTGGGAATGATTTTTCTCTTAAAGAGATGTTGAAAACAATGCTTATTTTGCATATTAAAAGAGAGAAAACCGGACATACACTGCTTGATTTTGCTCTCTTTTTTAGCTACAAAGGAATAACTGAAGTGAAAAAATACCTGCTTCCACTTCCTTGCAGGAACCATCATAGAACAAGCCTTTTGCAGGTTTCACAGATGAAAAGTAGGACACGGTGTCTTGATGCACAGTCTTCCAGCTGCAACTAACGTGTGGCTGGAAAAATACAGAGGAAACTACATCCAGCCTCTCAGCAAGTCTGTAACTTGACACATGGGGCTAGGAAATAAGACGGCAAATGGAGGCCAATTGCTTAGGCAGAGCCAACTCTCGTATTATTTCTTGCCCCTATGTTCTCATGCCTGCCACTCAAACACAAGAGATGATTTTCTGAGTAACATCCAGAAGGGCTCCTATGGACCAGTTATGTTCAAGGCTAGCTTTTGAGTACATGTTTTGTCAGACAGGCATAGAAGGGGCCTAGTTCTGGAATAAAAAGGACATGCAGATTAACTAAAAGAGACAAATAAGAACTCTTGCTCTGGACCACTAACATCATAAATACGTTGGTCTTCTCATTTTAACCAGTAACAGAGTGATGACTACTATGCTTTGCTTCCATCCTATTTTCCAGCAGAAGTGTCAGTGAAGAAGCTGTGGGCCATACACATCTCTGAGTGGGCAAAAATCCAGCCTGCAGTAACAGCAGTGATGTAAGGGCTTGCTTCCCTTCACATGCAGTTCTTGTATGCAACAGCCTCCTGGCAGTCAGCAAGCCATGCAGCTCCTACCTTGTCCTAAGGCTGCTCTAAGAGGCTCTAAGCCTCACCCCCTAGGTTGGAGGAATGGTCTTCCTGTATCAGGCCCCTATATATCTATGGTAGTCCTATGGACATGCCATTTTTGCCTTAGTAAGGGGCTAATAGGACATGCCTGCCCTCTTAAAATCTCAACATTTAAAGTAAAATAACAAAATTAAATCCAGAGCTGCACTGGTTGTAGATCTGGCATTGCTCATGGAGTGACACCTGCTAAGACTCATGTATCACACCCCTTGAGAAAAGGGAGCAGCACATGAACAAAGAGCTCTGAGTGCTGTTAAAAACACAGACTAGGATCAAACAGAAGTTCAGGTGGAAGATCTAGGCAGACAGGCTGTACACTGAGTGTCCTACCCTACAGCTGTAATCAGCTGCAGCACAGTACTGCATAGGAGTCCAGATTAATTATGCACCCTGCCAGGAAGCTTTGTTTTACTCTGCTGAGCTGTGACAGCACAAACTCAGCACAAAGACCTGAGATGCCTCTCCTCTGGCCCAAGAGATAGATTTTTCTTCACCCTGTGAATTGTTCTGTGTTCCCTCAGTATGGAGTGATGCAAAGAGAATTGTTTTCTATGCTTTAAGGCAGATAATGTTAGAACCCAGGAAAAAACAGGATCTTGGACTAAGTTTTTTATTATTTTGACAAACAGCTTCCAGTTAATTTTGCTGTTTCTCAGCACCATCACTGGCAGGAGGCTTTAAAGGTTGGTATGCAGGCACTTTGTGAGAATGTTTCTTTAAAGGAACTTTGCCCTCTATAAAAACCAAGATAACACAAAATGTATGAAACTTCACTGCTTTTGTAATTGAAGGTCTATGAAGGTGTATGAAATAACCTTTAATGTACTGTTCACTTAGCTATCAACACTTACATTGCCTTTAAAAATATTATGGTTGTTACATTTGGACATAATACCCATGTTACAGGACTAAAGACAACATGCAGGCTCATGAACCCCAACAAATGCCAGTTAATGCAGTTTAACTAAGCTGAGACCTCTCTTCATAAGCTAAGCCAAATTCAGTCTTCTGTTATCATTATATTTTGAATTCTTGTTGCGGTGGAGCCTACATTTGATACTTCACCTACAAAAGCTTTTGAGAGGGAAAGAAAAATCTTTTTGTGCCCACGTGGCACAGAGCTACAGAGGCTGATTCTCTTTCTTGAAGATACCAAGCTCTCTTCAGTCCTTGAATGGCTATGACTGAAGTTGATAGGGCCTGTCTGGGACCAATTTTTTACCAGTATCTTTACTTGCTTACCAGCACCATTTAAGAGACAAGGAGTAAGCAACATAGCTAAAAGTGCACAGCCCACTTAAAGGTCATGAAGCATTCCTCTTTCACAATGACAGCTTCAGCTAGGTTTGCTTCCTGCAGACAGCTGATCTAGATACCCCTCCTCCACTTCCTACATGGAGGTCACCGAGGCAAACAGCTACACTGGGAATGGTTTTTCAGGGGGAAAGTGATTGGGCTGCTACTAAAATGGCCAATTACATACAGAAAGCTCAGCAGCCACAAAAATGTCCATTAGTGGTACAGAGAAAGCATCAGCTTGTGTGTGTATGACTGAAGAGACTCTTCTATGTATGACTAAGTTCTATTTCAGGTACTGGGTTGGGTGCATTTCCGGATTCCTTGGGATGGCCCCACAGAAACCAATCTGGGAAACTAAAACTGCTTGGGGCTGTAACCTGCCCCTTTACTACTCATGCCAACAGGGCAGGGCTTACAAGACACAGGCTGCCTAACTGCACACAGAGCTCAAACCTTAGTTGTGGCTGATGATGCATTCAAAATATTGTAAATAGTGCACCAACTCATACTAAGATATTAAAAAAAAATCAATCTGTAAATCAAGAGTTAAAGTGTCTACTAACTATTTGGAAAGGACACAGGCTGAAACCCAATGGAGTGGATCAATCTGAGAAGAGCTATAGGAACAGGTATTTGTATCTTCTCCTGTATGGAGAAAACACAAAGGATTTAACTTAAGACAGAATTGGGTTGTCTTGCTAACAGACTAATTATCCGGGTCAAATAGCAATTAAAAAGTGTAACTCCTACAATAACACAAAACCAGAACAGCCTTTTATTTTCATTTTTAAGACTGCAAGCTCGTCAGGGCAGTAACTTTCTACTTAAAATTTTGTGTAACAGAGGGCTCACTGTGACCTCTCACATCAGAGCAACTCAAGTCATTGTCCTATCTACCTGTCCTGAAGAGACAGGCAATGGTGAAGCAAGGACTGCCAGGAGAAAGAAGATCCTCCACAAGAGCCACCTTTTGTCACCCCTTCCTGACAAAGGGGTGTGATGGCACTGACAGATAGACTTGCAATTTTTAGTATGTTAACTTGCAGTATTACATTCTACATTGTCTGATACAGGTTTCTGCTGAAGGGCCTGATCCAGTCCAGCACGTTAGCGCAAATCCATCTTCAGTAGTTTAATTAATCTGCCATGCTCTGGCCAGGAGACTGTTTTGTCAACTCACCTACAGAGGCAGGGCAGTCAGCTGGGAGTGGCAGCGTCAAACCAGACAGGCAAGATTCATTGGAAACTCCCTGTCAAGAACAAATCCTTATTTTTTTTTTTGCCACTGAGATTTGTCAGCCTTAGAGAGCTGTCTTGGAAGTCACATTATAGTCCTGACAAGACTGATGGGATATTAGACCCAATTTAGGGCAAGTTTAGTTGGATATTTGAAGCAATTCTGGGTGTTCTGGTCACTCTCAGGTGTCATTTTTATCTGGAATGTCTCTAGGGAGGAATATGAGCATATTAAACTGAGCTTCTCTCATAGCCAGACAAAGAGCATCACACAGGTAACATCTTTATCCTACGAGGGGACCAAATAATAGACAGAGCCAAACCCAGCTTTCAGGCTAATATGCAACTATTCCAGACTAACATACTGCTCTTACAGACCACGTGAAACCTCAGCAAAGCCACTGCAGATCACAATGCTGTGCACCAGTAGCAGATTACCTTTACAGAGCATCCTTCATTTCAAGTATGTAAGCAATGCTGCCCATCAAGGCAGAGTTCTTCACCTTTTCCAGCCACACCACAGAAACATTTTTGATGACTTCACAATCCTTCATTTCTTTCCCTAAGCTGCCTGACATTAGGACTAAGATACCAGTGCAAGAGGGCAACACTTTGTAAAGAACTATCAGGCATTTCCAGGAGAGACTTTAAACACAGGCCTCTGTTAATAGTTTTTATTATGCTTTGGAAATTCTCATCACACGTGATCATGACATCGACAATTTTTTTAGTGAAAAGTGCTTTGCTGCCTGTTGAACCAGTGTGGAAGCTGTTAGCAAAAGCAGGAAGTTACTTATCAGCCAGTCAGTACTGCCTTAAACACGTATCCTTACTGCTTCCCGCATTGCCTTACTATAGACTCATATCCACCTCCTCATATCAAGTCCTCATTTATCCCCAGGAATGCCCAGCAAACTCTGCACTTTTCTGCTTGTATTTGTGAGGACAAAGTCACATGCCCTCCAAGCCTCTCTCAGATTACAGAACATCCTTCAATTGTCCAAAACATCACCCATTTTGGCTGCAAATCCACTTGGACTCTTCCCATACAGCCAACTCCTCTCTTTTCCCATTCTCCAACTTTTCAGCCCATGAAGAGAGTGATCACTTCTACTTGCAAGGATGATGATAGCGGGAGGTGTGGTGGTCCTTCAGATCAAACTCATCATGGCCTTCCCTGAGAAGCAAGCACGAAGTGCAGTCAGAAGTAAATATGCAGGCAGGGAACTCACCCTTAGCCACTGCAACAGATGGGTCCCAGCAGCCCTTAACTAGAAACCCATCCCAAGGGTTAGCTGTGAAGACCCAGGGCAGCCACGTGGATTGACTACTTAAAAATATCTGCTTGTAACAGAAACCTCTGAGGTGCTCTGTGGAAAGGTCTGTTCATCTGTACCTGCTGGAAAGGGAAATGACAACAGGTGCCCCTGTCTTTTCTCCCCTCTTTAAGAGACTCCTGTAACTGGTGGCTCATTTTCAGCACCATGTCTGGTTCCCAGGCACATTAGCAACTCCTATGACAACAGTTGAAATGACAGTCTGCTACATACAACTCTGAAAAGTAACTGTCATGACTAAAATGTGACTTATTGACAGCCGTCTTACACATGCTCAGAAGGATGCGGTCTTGAGTAAGACAAGCTTACATCTACAGCATGCAACTATTACTCTCACTCACCTACCAGACTGCTGATTCTGCTTTTACTGGTGTTTGCTGTCTGATAGTTTTGTTTGTTTTTGGTTTTAATCATCTAACATTGCCAGTCATGTGTTTTCTTACCACTTTCTATTTCTACAAAAATATTTGCAGAAAACGAGAGAATATACACAAAAGCATCTCTTGCTATCCCCAACCAAATTCTTACCATCCTGTTGTCTAAATGTCATCCAGCACCAATGTGAGAACCCAGACAACTACCCAATACTTTTGAGGCATGAGAAAGAGAAACCATACAAGCTGTGAGGAACAGCTTTGTATTCAAAGAAATTAAACCTCCAAATCTGAGGCATGCAACTTCGTAAAAATCAAGCTACAGATGTTTAAGAACAAGACTATAGCTGCTGAAAGGCCTAACTGAGGAAAAAAGGTTCACCCATACACATCGCAACAAAGATTTTTCTTTTAAGACTGCTGAGTCTCAACCTAAGAAAAGCCTCATGAATTTATATTATCTGATCTCCTCTCTTATGGGAATCCAGCCCAGATCATCCATCAATGTCATTAACAAGCCACAGGAGTCACTGAACAATAATCTTGCTGGTCCCATCCCAGGCAACACCGCTCCTCCAGAGAATGCTTAGACAATGTGCTCAAATATGCACCAGAGCAGCACAGACAGAGCATTTCTGCCTAGGACCAGTTTAGTCCCTGAAGTCTGGGATAACTACTGATCACACAAAGTAGTTCTGTAACAACCAGCATTCAGCTCAGATCAGGGTTCCTCAAATCTTCCCTCCTACTACCTGCTTTTCTGCCCAAGTGGAAGAATTAAAAAAAAAAAAAGTGGCCAAGCCTACCTGTGACCTACCTGTGTGAGACTTACCGAAAACAGCGCTGGCAATAGAGGTCCCCGTCACAGCCGTGGCAGCGCAAAGTGGCATCTTCATTGCAGATACAGCACCAGGGTAGCTCATCCTCGTCACTGTCATCTGCCCTGGCAAGAGCTGTGGTGGCTGGAGTCTGGCTCTAATTCACAAAGAAAACAGAGATTCAGAATTCAAACCCCAGCAGAGACAATACAGGACTTGCATTGTAAGGCATGATGGCTACAATGATGTCATGTGGTCTACAGTTCACTCTCTGATGAACCTAAGTCTGTGAGATGAGTTTGCCCACTGCTCAAGGAAAGACTCCACGTGTATCTAGATCATTAAATAACATCCCAAGGCATGCCCTACCACTTGCTCATGAATCTATGTTGCTCAGAAGGCAATCAGGTATTCACCCCCATTTAATGTCTACAGCAACATACACCAACACCACCTATACTGTGCAATCTTCTGGTGGGCACCACAGCACTACCAAGTCACAGACAATGAAGCGGTTTTGCTGAAAGCAGTGGGGAGGAGGTGGGGGTTGTTCTCTCCCTGTTACAGAAAGGAAACTGTGGGAAAAAGGAAGTGATTTGCCAAAAGGCCCCTACTATTGATTTGTACCTGGGATTGGTCTGAAAAATCTTCTGAAATCATAAATTAAAATCTACCCATACGGTCACCTATTGTCTGCTGCTTTACAGAGAAATCCTGTGGAACTGAACAGCCATACACACACTGGAATACAGTGCCTGGACACAGGCAAAGGCAGCAAGGGCAGCAATAAGATGTCACTATCTTTTACATCAGTAATCCCAGAGTGTAAGGTGGCATACCTATGTGATGGATGTTTTCAATAATGCTTACAATTACATAATTTCTCCCACTGAGGACAGGCCTGTCAGGTGTCTGTGAGTCACAAGTCCATTTAATTCTTGCAATATACATTAGAGAAGGTGTATGTATTTCCATAATAGGTTGGAATCCATTCTGAGCATAGGATATCTTGTTACTAACTCCTTCCTTTGACGTTATATGAGAACACAGATGGTCAATTACTACCTAGAGGTTCTATTTTGCACATGCTGAAAGCACTGGCAAACCTCCCACTTACCCTGGTTCAGGCTGTATGATACTAGACCATGGCCACCTTGGTCTAATTATATTGGCAAGTTAAAAATCCCTCCTCTAATATCCATCTTGCAAGGTCTATGCTAAATTCTGAGTTTAGAGGACACCATTTCACTCAGCAGAAAGCCAATCTGAAATGAATTGTATTCCAGGGAGGAATTCCCTTTAAAAGGACAAGGGTGAATCACACTGTGCTCAGGGCTAGTGTGCCTTGCAGAAGCCACTCAGCTTGTCCGCCCTGGAGAAGCTGGTTGATTTAGGGTTTTTTTTCCTGCATCTAGCCTAGGATACAGCAAACTTTTGCTGCAGAACTGTACTCTCTTCAGACCCTGGAACATGTTATTTCAAAGGATCCTGACCAGCTCACTGACCTTTTGCTTTGCTTTCTTATGCAGGTTCTGTTGTGAGGCTCCTGGTTGCATGGTCTGATCTGGAGGAATGTTGAATCCACATGCTTCATCCAGGGCTGCTTCCTCTGTGAGCTGGTAATAACAAAGCAAGAAGCCTCTTGTTTCAAACACAGCTGAGAGCCTCATTCTAAGCTCTAAACATCCTGCCCTTCTCCCTCCTCTCATGCCGTAACAGGAGATGAAAAGTCTGAATACAACCGGTGTTCTCCAGACAGATATGAGCTTGCTCTGTCTGTGCTCCAAACATTGTGTGTACCTAGTGAACAGTCAGTGTAGCAGCAAGTGCCTTCAGCTAACAGACTCTGCTTTGCAGTGCAGCTACCAGCAGACTCAACGTCATACTAATCATGTGCGTGTGGTCTGGAATCAGGCATAAACTTAAGTACAGAAAGCTTGTGTTTGCCTGCAAGACAATTCATAGACATTTTAGACAGAAATCTGTGATAAACAGCACACATCTCACCATCCATGTTCTAGCTGGGTGGGGGAAAAGATGAAACAAGTAGTAAGAAAGTACCAGCAGAGTGGGGTTGGAAAGGAGACACACACCACAAGAGACACTAAGCATGACAAGACAATGTGACAGACTAGAAGTGATGTTGTCAATTGCCTGTAACCGAAGGACACATGGGAGCTAGTACTGGAAGAGCATTAGGAGGGAATGAATGAAACTCTGCCCAGGAACAGAAATATATCCTTTCCACACTCACCAGATAACACACACACTGGGAATAACTGAGAGGAAGATAAACAAGGCCACTTGAAGAGACTACCACTTCTGACCTGTTTTAGCACTCTGTGAATGGCTTCTTCCTCAGCCACTTCCTCATCACTGTCAGGGAGTTTATAGGTTTCCAGTGTAACTGCAACAGTAAGAGACAGGAGAGTGTAACCCACACCTGCCTCAAACCTTGTGCCCACTGATGTGTCAGAGACAATCCTTTGTGGTGTGAGCTGGTTCTGGCACAGACCGATCACTTTCAGATGGACACTCCTCAAAAGGGGCATTAGTGTTTATTTGTAATACTGGAAGAGGGAAAAGTCCCCAACAAAACCAGAGATTTGCTTTTAAAAGCTTTGTTAACCTCACCAGAGCACGCTAGAATTATCTCAAAGGATGCAAGACAAAGTAGTCTGACCTTACAGCTCCAGCTGTCACTCTCAGCTACAATCATAATGTCATAATGATTTCACGATGAACCAACCTGTACAACTTTACAGACAGAACCACATCTCAGTCTGTTCCTTGTAGAATAGAGGAATTAAATAGATAAACACTTCTCAGAAAAAAAAAAATTACTCTGTCACAGGAACTTGTTTCCTCTATTGGTACTTTATTCTTGTCTGCTACCCACCTTTCTCTGGGTCCTCGCCTCTGAGTGCTGCCAGTCTCTTGGCAACCTGTAGGATCTTTTCCTGCCTAGTGTTCTCTTCTCGCAGCTCAGCAGCAGCTTCTGCCAGAAGTTTATTCTTTTCTTCCTCTATCTGTTTTGGGTCTAGGTTTGCAGGGCAAACACAATCTTCGTTTTCCCGATTGAGATCATTCAAACTTTGGCTACTAACAGCTGCAAACAGACACACAGAACATGCTGGTGACTCAGCAGCAATGCTCCTTGGGCACAGACAACATGACCAAAGCAATGGTATGAGAGCAGCTTGATGCCTTCCATTAATCTGGGTAATAATGGGAGAAAGCATGCCACAGTAAGGTCCTCACTGTACGTGAAGAGAAGGTGATGAGCTAATCTGTGTTTTACAGTGAATTTACAGAGAAAGCACCCCAGCTCAGAAGATAATGGTATTCCAGATTCTGATGTTTTGTAACAGAGCACAGGTGTGTTAGGAGTAGCAACAGCTCCTCCCCAGGGAAGGGTCACCTTAGAGAAACAGAGAAGAGCAATCTGAATAAGTCAACACTGAGAAGTAGGGACCATCTCCAAGAAAAAGACAATGAAACCCAGTATGGAGCCAGATGTCTGCTCTTGGTCATTCTGGGAGTCATAAGGGGCAGATAAGGACAAACTGGACGTGCAGCTCACCTGTAAGCTAGCTAGGGAGACACATATTCCCTTCTCAGTATAGCACATATATAGTTAGACAAACAAGTCTTTGGAAGACAAAAGAGATACCTTGAGGCCTTACTCTTGGTCTGTAATTCTCATCAATGGCAACTTCCTCAGACAGCTGAGTTAACAAGTCATCCGTTTGCTGGACCAGACTTCTGCTATCAGGAGGCTGGTGTACCTGTGAAACAAGGAGGGTGTTCAAAAAGGCAAATGAAAGGCAAGTGGCACACTCAGCGGGGGAAAAGTTTGATAACCAAGATCACCCAAAGTGGGAGCAGCATAAAAAGACATAGCCACTGATCTTAAGAGACTCCGATTATGATTCTCTGGTGTAAGATTTTCAGGGCTTTGTTCTCAGAGGTGCTGAAGGCACACAACTTTAAATGCAGTCACCCAAACAAAGCAAAGTGGTCCTGAACATACAGGAGTGCACACTGCTGGGTCCCGGCCCCAGCTCTGCCCCTACCCCCAATGTAAATAAAGTGCTGTTCTCAACAGTGCCAGCCAGCAGCCCCACTGAGGCCTGTAGTATCAGCTGGGTGAGCAGCACTGCTGAAAAAGGAGCATGAGGAAATGATTTCTTGGGGACAATATCATTCACATAGGCTTTGAAGGCATATAGCCAACTCATTCATCTTCAATCTCAGACTAACCACTCTGGTTCTCTTTCTGGAATAATTAGAAGGACTTTGCCCAGCTGGAATGTAGTAATATAAAATTAGAAGGTAGTGATGATAAGCCCCAGAGACAAATAGCTCTGAAAAAATATCAGACCACCCAGGTATACAAATGGGTTGAGTGGAAAAAACCAAACTTGCACCTATTGTTAAAAATAAATACATGAACAACATTTGACATAAAGGAACACACTGCATTCAGATTGAAGCAGTGAACTGGCAGAAGCTGGACTTTTGCTTCCGGAGCAATAACACAAACAGGAAACAGAGATTTCTGAAGGGAACCACCGGGACACAAAAAAAGCTGAAGAAGGAAGCACAGCTAACATGGTGGGACACCAGTTACCATGTCAGCTCAGAATACATTGCTGGCTAAAGAGCTGGGAGAGCTTACAGGTCTGGGAGCCTGAGAAGGAGGATCTCTCCCCTGCAGGACAGCCAAACGGTCCTCCATTTCCTGTGTGGATGGAACAGGTCCCCGGCAGTCCTCCTTCAGGGCAGCCAGCCTAGCTTCGATCTCAGCCTGAGTAGGAATGGACTCTGCAATTCAGAATAACCCACGGGAGATTATTCTGCTATTGAAAACAAAAAGCTTCAATGTTTTGTTGTTTGTTGGTGGGTTTTTTCCTTATATTTCTTTCTGGAATCAGATCCCGAATGCTTGGGCAAAAACCCCCCTCAGCCCCTGACATGAATGAGGGGTCATACTGGAGTGACTCAGAGACTACCCTAACTGCCATCCTTTTCTCCTTGCCTCCTTCACAGTTTATCTCCTAACCATAAGGCGAGTATTAGGGTAATGCCATTTGGCAATCAGCTTACTTGGGATAGCAGGGACAGGCAGAGAACTAAGTGTCATTTAAGCAGTATAGTCCATTACTCCCTCATCTCTTAATGTAATCCTACGCATATCAGGCTGAAAGCCTCCCTTGCCAGATAATAGGACAAGAGGAAATTGTGCCAGGGGAGGACATTATGAAAAATTTCTTCACAGAGAGGGTTCTAAAGTATTGGAACAGGTTGCCCAGGGAAGTGGTGGAGTCACCATCCCTGGAGGTATTTCAAAGATTAGTAGATGTGGTGCTGAGGGACATGATTTAGTGGTGGACTTGGCAGTGTCACATCTGTAGCTGGATTTGATGATCTTAAAGGTCTTTTCTAACCTAAGTGATTCTGTGCTTCTATGATAATGAGGTAACCACTTTGCGGTGTGTTCTTTCCCTTTTAAAGTTCACGTATCATTTTTTTAAAAGTAGTTTATTCCCTCACAAGCACCACAAGGCTGTCCCAGAACCTGACAGCTATGGACTGGGATGAGAGTCCTTTTTCTTCTGTCAGGTAAGGCTGGCCAGAACATAATCCACCAGAGACTAGCACTGAGGTTTCCCAGGACAATGACCCACAGGAAACCTGCAAAACAGTTTGGCCAAAGACCCTCATTTCATTCTGCTTCTATTAGGCTTGACTGAGGCTTTTATCCCAAACAATGGAAAATGAGAGTGATTTTACAGGTAAGATGCTACCCCAAAACTAAGAAGCAGTTTCAAGGAAAAATTAAAACAAAAAAACCCAGAACATTAATCTAAAATTATTGTAGATTCTGGACACTGTGGCAGCATAATGTGGATGCTCTGCCCAATTTTAACTCTTCAGTTCCCTAGAAAGGCAGGCTCTGAAAGCCCAGCACTTCCCTCTCCCTCCAGGTTTCCTGTTTCCCAAGTAGCACTGTTCCCACCCTATATCCTCCAAAACTTACTTGGTTTTCTTTCCTCCCTGAGCCTCTCCAGTCTCTCTGCAATAGCGCTATCCTCTCTTGAGAGCCCCCGGTATCTGGAGCCTGCATGACATAGGGGTTTTGCAGCTACATTCTGTTGTTCTTTCATCTGGTTTTGCTTAGCCTCAAAAGCTGCTACACGCCTGTGACAAGGATGGAAAAAGAGACATGACAATTGAGAACAGGGGTTTAAACCCAAGATATTAAAACATCCTCTGTGAGCCCAACATGCTATTTGAAAAACACTGGTTCAGAACAGAACAGAAACCACTTCCTCCTGTACCAGACACAATGAGGTACTCCCAAGAGTAAGGAAAACCATGGCTCATAGGAGCAGCACACCTGGCACCATTTCCAAGGAGACAAGGAACATTTCACCACCAGGTGAAATGGTTCCTGGTTCCAAGCCAACCCCAATCAGTCAGTTAAACATAAGCAGGTGGTTGTTCAGGAGTCTCTTCAAAAGAGCACACACCCCACCCTCCCCCAAACAAACAAACAAAAAACCCAAGCAACAAAACAAAAGCCCCATCCTTAGTCTAATTCTGAAGCAGCAAATAAATACCTATATCACAGCCCCCACTTTTGCTGGTCTCTACAGGGGAGAGGAGTGAGGGCCTGAAAGGCTGCTCTGCAGCAGAAACAATCTGATTGGCAAGTGCAACTCACTTTTTGTAGTTTTCTGGTGGTGACCATTTTGCTGAACTGCTTTGAGATCCATCTCTGGAAGACACAATGATTTCTCAGAACTCAAGATACTGGCAATACTTCAACCACCTTGTCTCTCAACTCCAGAGGAATCAATATAGGTTTTTCAACCTTCTGGTATAACCCCTTTCATAATCTCATTAATATGGAGAGCAATCAGCTTAAGGAAGGGATTACAATAACATAGCTGCTTGGGACACCAAGGGATTTCATTTCTAGTCCTTTGGTCCAGTTGTTTTACATCTGGACAAAATGTGATTTAACTTGGTCACCAGTGATCCAAATGAGGTGGAGCTGAAATACCCTTGCCTCCCACAGCATGCACCTCCCAGTTCAGAGAGCAAATAAAGGGTAGTTAAGTAAGACTCCCATTGTAATTAGCTTTCAAGCAGTGAACTCTCTGAAAGAAGCTGTGGCACACAACAAACACAGAATTACATAATGCACAAGCTAAACAAAATGTTACAAAAATTATTCTTGTAAACCACTAGTATCATAATGGCATCTAGCATACTTGAATGCTGCACACCACAAACAACTTGTGTAGCTGTCTTCTATTTGTCTGTATTCAGGCTGAGCTGCTGAACTACACGCTTATGTGAGGCAGTTTGTGTATTTTACTCGTTCTTGGAAGTCACAGCTACAAACCCACCTGCGCCGTGCTTAAGGCCTGTATAATAATGAATGAACACGACATTGTTGGACTGCTTTCCAGTTCTACGGTTTCAGTTCTCAAAGCTATTTGTGTGAAGAGCAGCAATATGTGCAACTTCCAAAGCTGCAGCCTATGAGTATCGTCTACCTGCTCTCTAGTCAGGATTTTCTTCTGTTGTAACTCTATAGTACTGGTATTAAACAGATGAGAAAAAACAACACAAAAGAAACATGGAGAAAGGCTGCCCTGTTTTCTTAGTGGCTTTGGAGCTGTAAAGAGATATCAGAAAGTTTCAAAACCGCAAGATTGAATACTGTATTTTCACCATCAATAGCCACACTGCTTTCATGAGCCAGTGCTTCTGAAATGAAGACCTCTGCTAATGAGAAGCTCTTCTCTTGTAGACTCCTGCAGAACCAGAAAACTCCCCACTGGTAAAAATTCCTTGCTATAAAAGAGAAGGGTGGAAGGGAGATAAGAGAAATGCAAGAGAAGAAAAAGGACACAGAAGTGGTTATGGTGTAGAGTTGTTCACATCCTGCTACTGAATTACCTTTTTTGTTTGTTTCAACTAGCAATTTATGGGTTATGTTTGCAAACTGGGTGGTTTGTTTGGTGTTTTTTTTTTTTTAAAGCAAACCGATTCTATGCTACAAAATTCAAAGTCTTCAGGTTACATGTAGCAGAGACCCCTCAACAAGGAGGATTAGCATCACTTTGCCCACAGAGGTAATAACACTTTGAAGATCTTATTGTCAGGCCACTCAACTAGTACAAATCTGAATGGACTGCCAGTGCTTTCAAAGGGGAGTTAAGCCTGGAGCGTGGCTTAACTTGGTGTCATCTACCTAAAACACCCACATGCATTTAGTGGCCATTCATGAAGTTTCAAACCTGGGTCTTTTGAGACTACTCTGTCACAAGAGAGGACAGCCTCACAAATCCAAATTCCTATAGCTGGACTGCCCAGCTCCTGTGACAGCAGCACAGTACTGGCCTGTCTGGAAACTGCAGGGTAGAGGCAGCACGCTTGCACAAGTAGAAGGCTCAGCTCTCACGAAGAGACCTGCAACATGACACTGGGATGCAAACTGAAGAAACAAAACAGAGCACCATCTGTAGGTGAAAGAAACACTCCTGTCTTACCCAGTTAGTTTCCCATGACACTGCTTGCACACCTTCTTCGGAGTGCTTCCACAGCGGGGCACAACAGCACTGAAGCTAAGGCAGTTTGAGCAGAATGCCCGTCCACAGTTCTTGCATCCACACTGCAGAGACAGCAGAGAGGGGCAGGACAGGGCTTCATCACCCAGTCACCACGCACCCCCCACCGCCTGCCTGCGCCCACATGGGAAGGGCAGCCACACCAAGGTGCGCTAAAAATAACACTGGGATTTCACTCGTTTTTGGTTTTGTTTGGTTAGTTCGCTTGCCTGTTGGCTTTTTGATTTTTAAGAGAACCGTATCATTATCTGTTGCTGAAGACATGGAGAATCTCCAGAGAGCCTTGGAGCACCACCACACAGCTCCTGCCGGAAGCAGAGGCACCGTTTCATCCCACGGCGGAATGAAGCTCCCGTCACAGCTCCTCTGTGACATTGACCGAGTGTTGGATTAAAGGGGTGACACCCAATGACTTCCTTCCCCCGCCCCCCCCCTTTTTTCTTTCCCGCCGTAATTGCCTGCATTTAAAAACACGCTGAAAGCGGGCACCACGAGAGCTCAACGAGCACGGCCAACAACGCTACAGCGCCGGGCGGTCGGGGCCCATGCCGCGGCACCGGGCAGCTCCCCGGTTCCCCTCTTAGACCCGCGGTACCAGCCCTCCCCTCAGCCAGACTTGCCTCTTTCTTGAAGACCGAGAACTTGGACGCACACCCATAGCACCGGTTGTCCATGCTGCTACCGGAGCTGCGGACGACGCCGGGGCCGGGGCCGGGGCCGGGGCCAGGGCCAGGCCAGGCGCTCAGGCACCGAGTTACGCCCCCGCTACTCCAAGCTCCACAACTCCCCCCAACGACTCCTTTAATCGCCGCGGCCCCAAAGCACGACCGAGAGCTGAGGCTACCGGTAAGCGTAGCAAAGTAAGGGTAAAAGTAGCTACCGGTAAGGGGTGGGCCGCCGCGGCCCACCCCTCACACACCGGACCGGCAGCGGCAGCAGCAGCGCCGCCGCAGGGCCCGCTGGGAGTTGTAGTCTTTCCAGCCGCCCCCTCAGCTGCCAGGCAGCGCTCCACCCGCCGCCTCAGTCCTGCCGGGAGACACCCGCCTCCGCGGTGCATTGTGGTATTTGTAGGCGCTGAGTGACGCCTCCGTTTCCCGGCAGGCAGTGGGGGTGCTGAGGTGAGGGGCTGCACCTGGACCATGGCGGGCGATTCGCTGACCCCGTACTTCCTGTGGGAGGTCCGGGAGGAGGGGACCCGGCAGCGCCTCTCCCCCCGCGCCACGGGCCTCCCCGGCCGTCAGGGGCCACCTGGCCCGGCCTAGCTCTCGTTCGCTCCCGCCGCAGCGCCAGGGGCTGTCCCGTTAGCGGGAGAGGGAGCGGCGGCGGCCCGGGTGCTTCGCCGGGTTGCCGGGATGGAGCTCCGCCGTCGCTTACACGGCCCAGCAGGGCAGCGCTGCCTCGCACACCGATGTGAGCCGTGCGCCCAGTACAGGTGTGCTTAGTAGAGTGTTGGTTTTTGTTGTTGGGTGTTGGTAAGAGGAAAAAAGTGTATTCTTTAATGCTCACCGGATTGCACTCAAAAAACTCGTGCTTTTGTCTTAAATCTGTGGTGACATCCTGGTCTGAAAGAGAACGCAATCAGCTGCCCTACAAAAGTCCAGTTATCCCCAGCCAATGCTTCTGACAGTCTTTATTTGCATCCCTTCAGAAGTGACAGTTTCTGAGGTACTAGTTCCCACAAGAGATCTTGTGACTCCTGTGGCTTTGCAATTACAGTTTGCAGTCTTTCCAGTTTGATAAATCCACGTTGTAAAGACCTACACAATTAAATTGGGAAACTGACTGGTCTATTCAAGGAAGTAAGTCATTAATATCTGAACAAAGCTAAATGTAAAGAAAAAAAATGTAGGGTTTCTCCTCTCAAGCTTGCAGCTTTTTTATTTTTCTTTTGTACATTAAAGAACATCAGAAAGACACCTGTATAAAACTTGGAAGCTGAAGTTTTGCACCTGTCCCACAATTGT
The DNA here is from genome assembly GCA_025345505.1 of Todiramphus chloris collaris. NCBI lineage: Eukaryota > Metazoa > Chordata > Aves > Coraciiformes > Alcedinidae > Todiramphus > Todiramphus chloris. The sequence continues at coordinate 3,642,510 of JANVCC010000076.1, forward strand.
ATCAGGGACCACCTGGAAATTCCAGGTTACTGTAGGCATAAAGCAGGGAATCGAGAAAAATATAAACCAGAATTTGCTCAAATAAAACACTTCATTTGATGTTGTCTTTGCTATTGAGCTGGTCAATAGGAAAAAGGAAAAGGATGTTCCGATCTGAATGTCAACAGTGCAACCTACCAATTGACAGGTGCTGCTCTTCAATACAAAATACGAGCAGCAACCCGAAGTATGTTTCTACCCAGCACCAAGAGACGCGCATGGGACGGAGCAAGACAGTTATACCTGTTTAGAAACGGCGGATGGAACTGAGAGTTGTGTCCAGGGCAGAAGAATTCACTCTCCCCTGCCCGGAGGACAGGCAGAAGGCACGTTCACGTTCCCCTGCTGGTGTCCACCAGAGGGGGCCCGGCCCCAGCAGTTCTTCCAGCTCCGCACCAGAAGACCCTTTGGCAGCTGAACAGCAGCAGCATTTCTTTATTTCTTCTCTTGCCTGCAGATATTTCCCATGATAAAGGGAACCCCGATTATTGAAAGTCTGTGTGATGACGTAGTCCATAAGGTTTTCAATTTCTATTTGAAGCGTGGGCGAGATTAAATGGACTTTGGTTCATGTGTCTTCACCTTGCCAGTTGTTGCACAGTAAGTTGTGTAGTCTCTATCCTACGTAGTTATAGTTGCAAATGCTGTTCTTTAACTTGCAGTGAAACTGGGCCCCAGTGTATTAGACTTGGCCTTGGTAATCTCAGGGCTTGGTTACTATATTGAAACACATCTAGAAAACTTGTTCAAATTAACTCAAAATGGGTCCATCTGCCTACTAAGTCTCCCAGACTGTACTGTTTTTCCTTGCAGTTCCATGTGATAAAAAGGGCCGATCATCACCATGATGAAATCAAAAACTGAGTTTTGGTACTCTCTTCTTATTTCAGTAGGCTTTTCTTCTAGATGAGGAACCAGCTGTGCTATCAGGATGACAAAACCTGCCCTTATTTTCTCTCAGGCATTGTCCTGAGGGCTATGTGTGAGGTGAAGAGTAAGGTCAGGACCCTGAATTTTAGGAAAACAGACTTCCACCTGTTTAAGGAGTTACTCAGTAATACCCCCTGGGAAACTGCCCTCAGGGCCAAGGGCACAGAACAGAGCTGGCAGATCTTTAAGGATGCTTTCATGAAGCTAAGAGCTTTCCATCCCCAGGGCTAAGAAATCAAGCAAGGAAGGCAAGAGACCAACATGGCTGAGTTGAGACCTGCCAGTCAAACTAAAGGGCAGGAAGGAACTGCATAGGCAGTGGAAGGAGGGACAGGTATCCTAGGAAGAGTACAGGGATGGGGATGCTGCTCAGCTCTGTAGGGAGGGGTTCAGGATGGCCAAGGTGCATCTGGAGCTGAATTTGGCAAGGGACACAAAGAATAATAAGAAGGGCTTATACAGGTATGTCAACCAGAAAAGGAAGGTCAAAGAAAGCATGCCCCCCGTGAGGAGCAAGACTGGCAAGCTGGTAACAATAAATGAGGAGAAAGCTGACATTTTTTGCCTCAGTCTTTACTGGCAGCCTCTTTTCCCACACCTCTCACATGGATGAACTGCAAGATGGGGACTTGGAGAGCAAAGTCCCTCACACTAACAGAAGATCAGGCTCTGAGGAGACGTCGTTGCAGTCCCTCCCAACTTATGATTCTATGACTGGCATTCTAGTCATGCAAGCAAGCATCATCTCAACCACAGTTATTTACTTATCTAAGAGAAATGTGTTTTAAATTTTAAAAAAAAAAAGAGACTTGAGTATATTTTTATTGTGTTTTTGGTAGTTTTTTTTCCCGGGTTTTTTTTTTTTTCTTACAGCAGTAACAGATCTCTGGTTTTGTTCTTGAAGATGCCAAAAGCATATACCACTTTGAAGGCCCTGATTTGCATCCCAGATAAGAACCTGAACAATCCCAAAGCACATAAGTTTGGAAAACATGGACACACTCTCATGTCTTCCACAGGCACAGGCATGTGAAAGTGGGTCTCAGCACAGATCTGGTTTTGTACACAATTAAGGTAATACCTGTTTGTGTCATAAGAAATGTACATATATAGGAATATGTATATATATATACACATATACTCATCACTGCTAGATACCTCTGTATTTGAAGTTAAATCCTTACATGTTGGATTTCAAAGGTGTGTTAAGTGAGTGATGAACCTTCATTAGGACCTCTAAAAATCCTCCTATGGGGGTATTTGAATCCTAAACTTTTGGCTGTACTGTCCATTGTGTGCGCTGGCTGGTTATTCTCAATTAATGTGTCAGAATATGAATGTTAATAGCAAGCTTATAAATCATTTTTATATATGGGCAATGTCTGTTGTGGGATGATTGTTAGATGCAAGTCCCCTTACACTGCACAGCTGGGTGCACCTAAACTTGTAGCAGAGTTTGTGAATTCTACACCTTGTCCTGTCATTATAAGAAGGATGCCATTCATGAGGATGTTTCTTATCTTGCATTTTCCTGTTTGTCGGGCCACAGATTTATAGATGAGTAACGTATAGGTAAAGTGGAGATTGCTGTCAGGAAACCAGAGATTTTAGCAATAGAGGAAAGCTGAAGGTTTTGATACTTGCCAAAGGGTCAGGAGGTGGTTTGGAGAATGTGTGGAATCTCCAGCTAATGTGCGTATCCCTTAAGGAAAGCTATTAACAAGGACTCCTAACAGAACTCATGAAGAGCGGAACCTTCAGACCTCAGACTGAAAAGCCTTTCCTATGAAAGAGAGAACTTATTAATCACATTCTATTCCTGCCTGCCTGTACGTCCAGGAATGCATTTCCACATCACTGCTGTTGAAGGGCTTGTTTACAAATAGAGCATCCCAGTCAAGTCACATTGCACGTCTCAGACTCCTACTTAAAACCGTATTTCTAGGGACAAGTTGCAAGACCAATATTCCCATATGTGGTACATTGCTGTTTCCATATGTTGCTCATTCCCCTTTTCCAAGTACAGATGAACATCTAAAGCATTGGACGTTTGTAGAGTCTCACATCAGGCTGTGGGAATGGAGTCTCAAGTCATACTCAAATTACAAAGCTGCTCCGCACTGATTTAAAATAGGGACCCACTCAACTCTGTATACAATAATAGTTGTCATGAGGTTATTACTTTTGCACCTCCATGAAGGTCCTCAGACTTGGGAAGAAGAATTAGCTTTTGTACAGTCTGAAATTAAGGTTAAAAGTAGAAATAGAGTTTAATTTTCTCTTGTGCTCCCGAAATTGTTATATATTCCAAAAACATGTTAATATGAATAGTGAGACAAATGAAATGAAGGAATACTTTTTATAGCCAGAAAGACAAGAGCTTGTGAGAACTACAAATATTTGTTGCCTGCTGCACATGCACTTCCCACCATGATGCAAGCAAGCTCTGCTGTCCACAACTTATCAATTATCATTCTTCTGAGGGTGAAAATTAAACAGTGCTTAAAAAGCAAAACATTACAGACCCTTAAAAAAAGAACAATCCTAAAGTTCAAAATTTTCTTGGCTGCCTTCCTAGCACCAGGGAAGCAAACCGGCATTTTCTATGTGCGCTTCTTTGCAAAGCCGTAATTGCAGCAAAAACTTTTATTATTTATTACATTTTGGCATTGGCATTTAGTTCTGTATACATCAAGCTAAGGCCAAGCGTTAACTGTCTACAGTGGTGATTTTCTTTCTTCTCTTTAGATTTCTCCTCAGGGGTGGAAGATTTCTCTCTACAGACAAGGTACTTCACACCTAACATGTTCTTCAAAGTTACTGGCTCCATTTACATTCAATGGACTTTGCATTAGGTTTTCAGGCCTCATTTAAAAAAAAAATATTTTGGTAATGCTCCATGAACAATTTCAATACTTGACTTAGGCCACAACAAAGTAGCAACACTTAAGAGCTTCACTCCATTCCCTCTCCCTCACTGTTTGTTCCTACCACTCAAACTTCTTCTTTAGTTAAACCTGTTCCCTGCCCTGGTTCATCTAACAGAGGAGTAGTGCAATTCTTTGAGTACGGATGCTGTACAAACATCCTAGTTTGCATCTTCAGTGTAAAGTGATTTCCAGGCTAAGATAAGGTGCCTATATGAACTATATAAGTAAGGTTGACTTCAGAACATAAACAAACACATGTCTGAAGGTTTTTCTGGATGCATACTGGAATGCACATTAGGGTTGGGTAATAACATTTGTCAGAACACAGGTTAAAGTAGCTACATAGCCATATTCTGAAATTTTTATGGGCATAGTTTCTAACATTAGAAGTTCTTAAAAATCTACTTACGTAGTTTCAGTTCTGCTATTTGTATTTGGCCATGCAGCACCAGCAGTGGGAATACTATAACAAAAAACATGCAGTCTCATATGGTCTCAAGACAGAAGCATCCTGTGGGCAGCAACATTCTTGTCCATAATTCACCATGTAAATTATACCACTGTAGGCATAAGACTAAGAGATCAAGGTTCAAGCTTGTTAAAGGTATCAGGAAGCTTTTGTTTGTTTGTTTTTCTGAAATTGGTGTCATCTTGACTTTTATCTGTTGCTACCTGGTCTCTCACTTTCATTCTGTGCTTTCCAACTCCCATCTGGATAGTACTACCTACCAAATGTATAAGTCATGACAAATCCGGGCATCTCCCAAACTATATCACTGTGAAATTCAACCAGCACAAAGTTCCCAGTGGAAGTGAAGTCCGCAACCTTGTCTGTCCCACAATAAGGGCCAACTGCAGGCGATGTAGGTTGGCTTCCGTCATGTATGAGCAAGTAGTCATAGATGCATCTGTTACTATCTTCCAGCTCGAAGGATAACATTTTGAGAGATATCTGGAGAAAATATAACCAAAGCACTTTGCTTCCATGTTACATCCTTTTCTCTTACCCTTTTTGTATGTAATGAGCACAAAGTCTAAATTTTTTATGTGCAGGCACCAATTTTTATTCTGTGTTTGCACCGCATCCTGATTCCATATTGTAATGCAGATTAGTAGCAAATGATTGGCCTAGTTCATCAGCATTTGGTTGGAAGGAGAAACGAGGGACAAGACTGATCTTGTTTGCTTTAAATTATTTTTTCTAGAGAAATATAAAACCAGCACCTGTGAGACGTTTCCATTTTTTAGTGGGAAGTCTTTTACCTAGGGGTTATTCTGAACAAAACCTAGTGGTACAAGCTAAATCCTAAGAGTTTACATGCATGTATAAACATTTTCCCTTGCTGAACACCTCAGATACCAAGATCCATCATAAATTCTTAAACTGTTTTTTTCTGTTCATATTTTTACTCTGAGAATGGCTGATTAAAAAGTGACATTACAGCTGTTATTCTCCAAGGCAAAAAGTGATTCCATGAGAGAACACTGATGAAACCCACAAATGAATTCATCTGTGCCTTACCTTGTATCCTACTGGAGAACTGATGACCCAGAAGCATGCTTGTTTTCTGGGGTATTTATTGGGGTAGTTTGGAGAGGTGATGACTCCATCTGAGTCCGTGAAAGTAGCTCCACAATTCACTGAGGAGTAAAGGAATAAAACAGAGAAAGGTATATTAACAAAAGTATTTTGTCAGTAGAAGTGAGCTTGCTTACTGTATTCTTTCTTCAAGACAAGAAAAAAAATGCGCTACCATGAAAATCTACTGCTGAGATATTTTATTTCTTGCTTAGTATTTGTATCAGCTGTACGGAAGGAGCTGGAAACATTGCTGCTAAATAACCTTTGGAGGGCAGGAAACAGCCGCTTCTAAAACTATATTTGTCTTTACAATTGAGTGTCGCCATATTAGCAGAGTATTCTAATGGTACTAACTACTGCACTTTCACAAAAGAATTAGCTCAAGTATTCAAGATTGCATTAGCAAGCTAGAGCTAATCCTATCTAGAAATTACTCCATCAAGACAAAGATGTAAAAAAGTAAAAATGATGCAGAGAGTAAAAATTATACTCTTCTAAGACTTCTTCAATTTTTGCTTTGAAAATGTTTAATTTTTAGTTGACCTAAGGCAATAACAAGTTATTTGGGCTACTGTCTTCTGACTGACAGCATGTTGCAGCACAACAGGATTTTATCCAGCAGTGTGTAATGCATCGCTATGTTTGTAAACCAGACACCCCTCCAGTGACTACAGTAAGCAGTGTTTCATGTAACATAACAAAAGCAGTTAATTCAGAAAGTGTAAGTTACCCAAGGTTAACACCTCTCCTCTCACATAAAATGCCACAATACCTTGAATAGCATATTGCCCAGATACTGGCTTTACATCTCACTGGTTAAGATTTCTTGTTGAGCTCTGCAGTTTTTGTGCTCTTCATCTGCACTGCTCCTACTAGCTACAGTCACTGCATTGGTTTTATTTCAAAAAATTGTTCTAAAGATGGGAAGAAGCCACACAGAGGTTCTCAGAAGAATGTGAGTGGGTTCTTAGGATTACTAATAAGATGAGACCCATGCAACATCTCATTTTCTGTTTCCAGCTAACCTTCAGCTCCATCATTGCCTAGCCTTCTGCTTTAGCAATTGCTATGAATTGTGAAGAATAATGCAGAAGAAGCCCTGCTCTGGAGTACATGTTCAAAATTTTCAGTTCTTTCATGCAAACACTATTAATGCTGTTCTCCAAGCTCTGTAAAGGAGTATTCATACCCCTGTTGTAGGAGGCTCTGAATCCTGTGGCTGTAATGCTCTCATCGCTTGCAAACTCGACCAGCATTGTTGATCCAGACGCCACTATGGAGGGCAGTGGCCCTTTCCCACAGTATTTGTTCAGCAAGACAGGGGAATTCTTGCTGTTTCCATTGTAAATTTTTACGTAGTCAGAAGAACAGTCAGAGGATGGCTGGAGATCAAAAGCCTCAAACTGCAGGAAAATCTTGAGGAACAAGAAAATGGATGTCAGGTTTAATGCTATACACAGGGAAAGATTGAAACCATCTAACTGTTATGAAGTGAAATAGGACTTTGTATTCATTTTCCTATCCATGCATCTCTGAAATTTTACTTTCTGTATAAAAAGAGCATAGAATTTCACCTATCCATCCTGTTACTGAGTGATTGATGTTTGACTATTGCTTGTCTTTGAAAAGCCATCCAATCTTAACAGGATAAAAATCAAGTTAAATAATGCATCTGATAGTCTTCATATGTCTTACGAAAATTGTTGAGACTGCCTTTTCACTCACTACGTAACAAAATAAATGTCTTGCTCCATGAAAATGACTCCCAGAGGGTAGTCATAATAATGAAATAATACTATGTAGCCTTGACAGTGTGGTTCAAACCTTTTCTTCTAATAAAAATTACCTTACTTCGACGGCTGCGGATCAACCACAGGCAGTTGCTATTGTTCGGGTATGAGGATGGGTAATTGACAGAGGAGAACGAGCCTTTGGATTCAGGCAACACAGAGCTACAGCAATCTGAAGGGAAAAACCAAACAGAGTTGAAGAGAATAGAAACTGAACAAAAAATTTCCAGAAATGCCTGATAATTCTCTACAACCACTTGCATCAGACAAGCTTGTAAAAGAGAAATTAATAATGCTTACAACTGTGTTGATGTTCCTAGTGGAAAAGTTATCCAAAAACCTGGTAGTGAAATAAAGCTACTTAAGGTACTTAACAGCTTCTGGTTTTTTTCAAGTCAGTAGGGCTTCACTCACATATTTTAGTTTACTAAAGAAGGTCTGGCTCTTTCTTGAACTTCCTTAACCACACGAGTAGTTTCAATGACATCAGTACATCAGCATATGTATGTGTATTTATAAGTGTATGTAAAAATCAAGCTTGAAAACTAGATTCTGTCAAAGCAAAGAGGGGTAGTCACTAGGGAAAATGATAACACAGAGCACTGAAGTCAAGTGACAGACCTAATGACTAGGATACAAAGTCTGATCTCATCTGTCTTTTGTCTTTCCACATGTAGTCTTCATTTATTGCACTATGTATATCTCCACAATTTAAAAATAGATGACATCTGAACATAAGAATTTATGACATTTTTTTCTTGCCCTCTGCTTCCCCTGAGACAAATGGATTTTTTGTCTTTTTTTTTTTTTTAGCCCCGGAGTTTTTCTCCTTTGTTTTTAAATTAAGCCCTTTTCCTCCAAAACATACAGATCTAATGACGACATTGCATAAAAATGGTATTGAAGTGTGATTCATTCCCAGACCCACTATCAAGAATAAATATCATTAAATACTTGTTATCACTACCTTTCAGACTATTACTTAAATTGTAAACTTGTTGTCTTATCTGAAGTTAACGTGAGAGAAACCACTCTCAGCAATGATTTCTGTGCCTACCTATCCAACTGAAGGAATGCTGATTCCCACTAATTACTGATGTTTATTTAATTAAGTTCTAACACAATTCAGAGCAGAACTTGTTACACTAATATTTAGGCCATGTTAATGTTTCTTGCTGTTTTGGAGGAAACTAATTGAATAACATCTCTGAAAAGTCAAATACCATATAAATCAATTAGCCTATACTGGGAGTCCAGGCAGAAACTGTGCATTGCAGGAACATGGTGTTTTACCTGTGTTTTGCGCATCTCAAATGCAGAGTTCCTGCTACAGAGGAACACTAGGTATTTCTAGACCTTAAGATACCACAGTGATGAGTTAAGAAGTAGGACAAGGAAGTAGATAACCATACAAAGAGCCTGCGAAATTCCCCTCAAAAACATTTTCTAAATACCCATACTTAGAGCCCTGCAGTCATTTTCCAACTGAAAGAAATCCCACACCCCCTGGCACTACTGGTGTACGTGACTCTAAGCTCTAATCGTGGCTGAGGATAGTTTACATGCTTTGCAATCTTCATTGCTTTCCTGAAATGAGAAGTGGACAGAGGTAGTAACCATGATGTCTCTGTGGGGTTTTGTTTATGCCAAAGAGCAGGGACTAGATGAGGATAACTCAGAATGATAGTGAATTACTGAAAGTAAATTGTCCTTTCCAAGAAGGCAGCAGCCTGGCACAGTGACAGTTCTGTTTCCACATCTATACCAGCACCCTTGTAGGGTAAAGGAGGCATGTATTGAAAGGATTGTGGACTGAATTCCTTTGTGGGATGTCTGACTGTGCCTACAGACATCAGCTGTACAAGGATTCATGTGCCTTCTGTCTACAGCACTTACTGCATTTGTAGAGCTTGTTGATTTTAGCCACATCCAAGTTACTCAGCCCTTCTCTCTGCCCAATGGGTATAGAGGGGTCAGGAACTGGTACAATAGTTGGTTTCCCTGGAGCTCTGGAGAAATCATATCTGTAGAAATAAGGAAATCACATTTCTTGATCACTTCTCTTAAACAGTGAAGTTCTCTAGCTTCATAATCATATTCAAGTACCACATGCACAGAATTCCAATGGAAAAGGCCAAGAAGCTTCTCAGAGACCAGATAGTCTTCCCTGATAAGGAGCAGCATGGCAGCTGTTTTGTGTGCAGCAGCTGAAAGCAAGAAACAAGGAAAAGCCACATCATCCTGAGTGAGCAGAGCTTTTGACAAGGTGCTGGCAAAAATGAACCGAATCCCATCTCCACAGTTCCAGAGGCAGAGGAGCAGGAGTACTTCTGTCTCAGTTACTAACTGTTTATTTGCTATTTGCAATTTCCCGCCTCCTGCTAGACAAGTTTTATTTAACACTTTCGTTCAGAAAAGTCATTAGTTACTAGTGGAAATAAAAGAGAAGGTACATGATATAAGCTTGTACATTATAGATGAAAATGCAACCTTAGACTGTGTTCCCAGATGAATGAGGCAGCATGCAATATCTTAATGATATTTTAAAAAATTCAATCTTTCTTTTCTCTGTACCTAAATATTGTTTTCTGTGATCAGCTCTTACTGCATTAAAGAAATTATTTAGAACTGTTTTAGAACAAGGACTCAGTAAAGATAGACTTTGGACCATTGCAATGTCAAAGGCCTCTAGCAAGAGACCTTTGTCAAAAAAATCTATCTATCTATCTAGCTCAGCTGTGTTTTCCAGGATTCCTGCTGACAAAGGATGAATGCTCACCCTTAATGATGTCCATTACCTCCATTCCAGGTGAACAGCAAAAGTAATTCCCTGCAGAGAGCAATTCCTTCTTCTTAGATTTACGCAGATCTAGAAGCTGTTTCCTCATTTGAAAAAACATTGCAGAAAACAACTTACGCGCCATAGTGCATCACTGAGGAGTAGTCGTAAGGAAGCCCCAGATTTCTGGAATTCACTTTTCCAAAGTTCCCTTGTTCCCCTGTAAGGTAGGAAGGCAACGTTTCAGTCAGAATAACTATTGCTGCTCTAATTGTAGACTGCCTGCTGTCCTAATCCTGAGAGTAATTTAGGATACAAATACTTGTTCTCATGAAATCTTGGCTCTATCAAAACCACCAGAGCTTTTTGAAGCCCATGAGAACCCATTTCACTCAGTCTAGTAGGTTTCAGAATATGAACTGAATCAAATAAGTCAAAGTTTTGATATAATCAATGAATCCATTCCACTCTTCAAGTGAAGGTATTCATCTGTCTATCTTCATTAGGGTGTCTCCAAATATATTTCAGTCCTATGTCCCCAAAGCTGCATCTATACGTTCAGAGGGAAATCTGTCTGACCACCTAGTTCAAAAATTCAGAAGTGTGTGCGTGACCACCAACCTGTCTTGCTTCCACCAAAGGGTTACAAGACCACAAAAGAAAGGTATACAATTTATCTGCTATTTGCCCTGAAGGACAATTTATCAGCCATGTTCTGGCTTTGTCTATGGTCAAACCTATCAACAGTGACTACAGTGAAGTGATACAACTTGCACAAAGCAAGGGAACTCAGTAAGATGAGCTAGAAACATTCTGCCTGAATACAGCTGCTGATATAACCCCTGTCATCATAGCTGCTGAGCATCTCATCACTTTTCATCTGGTTAGCCTTAAGAAGCCCCTATGAGGTAAGAAAGTGTTACACTGATACAGAACTGGGGCCCAGAGACAGAGTCTGGAAATCATGTCACCGAGTTTTATTTCTCCAAGGCAGGCATTGAAGCTATTCATCAAGGCTTCCAGGACAGTCAGAGGAAAGGGAGAGAGAGAGAGACACAACTTGAGGGAATTTAATCTAAAGGCACCTATTTCTCTTCATTAACTGAAGAGCATGAATACAAATTGCACTCTGGGTCTCTTGTCCATGGTAAGACAGGCAAGCAATGTCAGAGCAGGGAGCTGAATGCAATCAGCCTGGCCTTGAAGCCAATGCCCTAACCACTGAGCACTCCTTTCCAGATCAACATCTGTACCTTCATTATTGTAACTAGTGGTTTGTAAACCACACACCATCTGGACAAGAGTTCAGAGTTGGATGCTTGTCAGAAACATCTCTGGAGTCTGCACAACTTGGCTGGCAGACTTGCAGAAAGAGAGAGTCTCTTCCAGTAATGTCCTTCAGCACTGGTCCCAATGAGGGGTAGGAAATGCAAAGAGAAGCTTCAAAATCCCGAGTTATAGAAAGCTGGGAGATAAACATGAGTCTGGACTTTTCATAGCTCAAAAACTTAGTTAAGGCTTAAGCTGTTTCTCAACAGCATTGGCTTTCCTGATTCTGTTAGGTTTTTATCTCAGTTGTTCTTATCTGCTACACTGACTTCAGAAAGAATTATCAGCAAGTGCACAGCTTCTTTTGAGGTGATGAACGGAGAACATGGTTCAAATGAAGTGCAACATTTAAGCATATGGCTGCTGTTTGGCACATAAGTGCTTTGCTGAACTGGTTTACTAAAAAAAGGAAAACTAACAGCACCCTGGCTGGACAGAGGCACTGCCAGGAAACTAGCATTTGCCTCATCACACACCAGAGAGATTTGGCTGCCTAGACCTGCACACGTAGGGGGACTTAACCCATCTTTTCCACACTAATTACCTCTACCAGAATCTAAGTGTAATGACTCAGAAGAGCTGAAAAGGAAGCTTTGGCTAAAGATTCTGAGCAGTCTTTTTCCCAAAAACATTTGGGAAAAACAAGATGACTTTCAAGTAGCTAAGTGGACAGCAACTGATCAGGCTGCATTTTGTCAAAATAAAGAAGTAGGATGGCTTCCAAGGTGAATTTCCGGGTAACAACAGAACCCAGCAAACATCCACAGTACTGCAGCCCTGGCAAGAGAAAAACAGCTTGTGTGGGAGAGCTGGGAAGCTGCAAAAGGTCTTGAGGTTTAGTTCTGCACCAGAGAGGCCAGCGGGAGCTCTGCCATCAGCACTGTTAATAACAGCATGTTTTTATAGGAGACGTACACTAACAGTCCACATGAACACACGGCAGAGTTTCTTCATTTCCTTTTCTTCATTTTTTTTTCCCTACAGTGTTTGTGCTGCACACACCCTGTATTATAATTCCCACCAGTCTCCTCAGCCTCCACTCCTGGTGAAGACTGTTAAAACACTGAAGATGTACCCCATCTCCTTTTGCATAGTCTTAGCATCTTCACCTCTTCCCCCTCTTATCTTTCCACGATACTGTGCCTGAATCAGAGCTAGGTTGCATCTGTAACCTTTAGGAATGATGACATCAGAACCTGTGGACTTCTTCCTGCTAAGATTTTGTGTGTGTCTGCTATCTTTGGTATAACTTCATGTTTTGAACTGCTCTCTCCTAGCACGTCCTTTGCTAGCATTTCAAACATGGCACACCCTTGTTGTACAATGGCAAACAATTAATAGAAAAATTACACCTTAACACTAGAGCTGAAACCTCTAAAGAACAGCAAAAGTGGAATTTACTTAGGATATCATGGGAATAACTGAAAAAAGTTTGGAGAACAGTGTGTTAGGAATTTGCAATAAAAACAATCAAGTTCCATCTGGAGAAAAAGAGAGATGTATTTCCAGCTGTGCATGACATAGAAGAGTTGAATATCTTATTTGTTGAAGAGACTTACTAGAAATTGGTATTCCATTGTCCAGTCTCATTTACTATTATCTTCTATGAAGAATATGTACACTTATATTTTTACAACTGTTGTGAGTTGTCCAGCTCTCTCAGAGCTGTCAGACAAGTGATTCCTTGCATCTTTTCTTCCCCTGCTTTCCTTCTACATAACATTTTCTTGCTTTCCCTGGGACCACCTACCATTCTCCCTACCCTCCTCTCCCCACAGCCTGGAGCTCTGTCTATGCTCCCATGTGCCCAGCACAGAGATCAAGGGTGCATGCCCAAGCCATTCATCCTGCATTCCTTTCCCTAAATAACATTCACCTATTTTCCTCCTACTACCAGTCCTGATTGCTCCCCATTTCTCCTTCTTTTCATGGCAGTGTAAATTATTCTCTCCTCAAGGAGGAAATGATTGCCATCCTTCCTCTCATGTCATCCTCTCACAACCACGTGTGCTTGTGGTTGCATATTCTTCCATTCTCTCTTCATTGAGTCCCTTATTCAGCCTTCCCCGAGATCAGTCACTCTGATTCCCCATCATGATCTCCGAGTATCATGTTTCACCCCAACTCAGCTAAAAGTCCCATAGTCTTGCCTCCTGGCCAAGTTTTTGCAACATTTTGTGTTCCCAATGATCTTGGTAATTTGGATATAAGGCCAGTCTGGGCTCAAGATGGCAAAGAAAGAATGTAGAGCTAGTTTTAGGCTGCATCTGCTTTGGAGGACCACACTAATGTAGGTGTAGCCACAGAAATTCCCCTGGTACAAACACCGAAGGAGAAATTCCATCACACTGAATGTGCTGCTGCTGCAATTCGGCCAACATTAATCAAGATTCTTGTTTGCATTGCTGTTCACAGGAGAAACATTCTCCTGTATCTGGAAGTTTATGTTTTCTCTTAAGATTTAGTGGACATACCTGCCACAATGTGTTCCCACATAATCTTGACAAACCTGTCCCGATCACTCCGTGCCTGTTCATGGATGAAACCCAGTGCGTGGTTCATTTCATGCTGAATTGCTCCTTTATCCATGCAACCATTTTTCACCAGGCCTACGGCTTGACGTCCTCCAATCTTTCCAAAGTAAGACCAGCAGCTAAGAATAGGCAATCAATAGCGGAAAATGATCACACTTGGCAAATACAAAGAAATGGATGTGCTGATGATGCCACCAACGGCCTCCAGATGTGCAGCTGCAGAAGGGGACATGCAAATAATCACTGGCGTGAGATATCCAGGCTTCTGAAAGCTACCAAAATGCACAGGGGAAGAAATAAAGCCTTTGTGAGGAGTGTAGAAAATTTTAAAATAGTAAAATGGCTACATCAAACTAAGATGAAGCAGTTTAAGTAGCTAAGCAACAAACCTGAAACAATTATACTACTTTAAATTTTTGCAACAATTCAGGAAAATACCTAACTTTGAATTACACCCCATTAAGCACACACACATTTATTCCTGCAGCCTATTAACTGATGTAACTACCAGTATATCTAACAAAAAAAAAAAAAAGAAAAATTGCACTTCCACTCTGAATCTTGGCCCCTAGGATAAAAAAGGGCAATTATTTAAATCCAGATGAAAACAGAACAGAAGCTGAAAGACCTTTTGAGGGTTTCCACTGTCAGGAGATGGGGATCTTACCTCTGTCCTCGTTCAACATACACGTAGTCTGTTTCTGTAGTGCGATTTACAAACTGCACACAGGTCAGCGTGGAGATCTCCTGTAGAGCATCAACAATCCAAGACTTCTCTGTCACTGCTAGAAAGACAAAGGGGCCAGGAGAAATCTCTGTTGGTTATTCAAAACCAAGGTGCAGTGATAGGGATGCATTCCTTTAAAACTTCACAACACTTGTTAGCTTTTTATCATACAAGTATAACAAAAAAGAGACACAAAGCCTTCAGAGATCTTCAAGTTGATTGACTTTTAAGAGGAGATGCAAGAATTATAGCTGGCCCTTGTTTGTATTCTATAGGAGACAGCTGATGGAAAGCAAAAGACTGGTGTTGTTAATACCATTAGACAGAATGGAAAAAATGAAACAGTTTCAGATACAAATAATTGTATTAAAGTATCCTAAATGAGCCATCTGAGCATAGCTAAGCACCAAAAACCTATTTTGTTTATCAGAGAGAACAAATGTCTGCTACACATTCCCTGGAATCACTTGAGACAGAGTTTGGAAGCTCTGAAGATCAGTGTTTCTATTCAGGTACCAAATAAAGATCAGAGTGTTTATCTGCTCTTGAACATTTTGGCCTAATTTGGCTTCCTCAGTTATGAATCATCTGC
Source organism: Todiramphus chloris collaris (assembly GCA_025345505.1). Lineage (NCBI taxonomy): Eukaryota > Metazoa > Chordata > Aves > Coraciiformes > Alcedinidae > Todiramphus > Todiramphus chloris. Next base: position 3,657,742 of record JANVCC010000076.1, read on the forward strand.
GACTGATTAGTATCTCATTTTCCTCATCTTTAAAGTTTGGAGAGAAGGAGGCAGATGGAATAACCTTCACCTAACCACAAGAGTATATGCAGCAGTTCTGGAAGAACATGGGCAGAGTAACAGTCTGCAAAGACAATGCAAAGATTCAGCTCAAGAGGCAAAACAGATTCCCTTTCCCCAGGAACAGGGATCAGGCACAGGCAGTATGACATTTTTCTGTGCCATTTTCTCTTCAGAGCAGAGCAGCCTCAGCAGGGGAGAGCTGGAAGACCTGCACGGCCCATATGAAGTTGTCTGGAACAAAATTTCCTAGATTAAAGCATTGGTCCTGCAGCATTTTGCATGGGACAGAGCTATTGACTGACTAGAGAGAAATAAGGGAAAAAATATCTTCAAGGATTTTTCCTCCTTTTTTCCCCCCTCTACAGGATTTCTAGTGCAGGAATATTTCTGTGAGAGATATCAAAGAAAATTACAGTGCTCCTAGTGGTAATTTTGACAAAAATACATTCATAATGCGAACGAATTCTATTTCTTCTTCTGTGCTTGCTAAATATCAAAGTTCATTGTAGCTAGCAGGAATGAGCTAATATTTTAAATTAGAATTAATTAGATGACATTTATATAACAAATACTGCCCAAGTAACCACATGTTTAGCTTCCTGTAACTGAAATATTTTGAGTCTTAGCCAAACTACCACAGGGCTAGGAGATTAGCAAAAGACACATCAGTAAAGTCTCATTAGGATTGTGATTGCTTTTAGTGCATGCCACAGAAACATAAAATATCAGAGAGTATAGGGACTGGAAGATCAATGCTGACTTGACAGCACCCATTTGCATACACTCACAGAAATCAGAAGAGATGTTAATTGGAACCTTGACTAGTCCATCGTGTGACTTGGGCCATAAACAACTCTCACAGTTAATTGCACTGCGTCGTCCTCTTCTCAAGAGGATGTCTCCTTCATACACAGCTATTTCACTACCTGGCAGATGAAGAAAATAAAGAACATACAAGACACTCAGAAGGCTACTTACCAAGCTTTTGTACCTTTGGAAATTTCTTTCGCTGAAGTTTGGTTCCCAGTAACGTGTAAAAGTGTGAGCAAATTCAGACTCTGTGAGTCTAGCATTCACAATATGCTAAGACTGGTTAGGTCTGCCTTGCTTCTTGAATAGAAAAGATTCATATTAAAATAGATATCATAGTGCAGCTGTAATCAAAGTCGTGACTAAATATATTTTAGCTTAAGAAGCTTTTGGAGCCTTCAGAGGCTAAGTATTGTAAGTCATTGTTCTCTTCATTAGAGCTTGTGGAATTAAAGAAAAATCGTAACTGACCTCTGTAAAAATGGGATGAATCATACAAAAGTAATTACTATTTTTATCATGCATGTTGAATGCATGCAAACTGTTAATTTCCAGGTTAACTGTTAATTTGACATAAGACATTGTGACAAGCTTCTCAGTTCTGACTCCAAAATACTGGGAATACACTTCTCATAGACAAAAGCTATTGATTACTATGCCAAAAACGTACAATAGGCTCAGGTACAACAGACAGGGAAGTGCCTTATTATCACAAAGGAAAGAAATCAAAGTGAAAAATATTCTGATTTGCTGAAGTTACATATGGAAAAGAACATTCCATGTAGCAATTGCTCAGTAAGTCATCTTAATTTCTTTATCATGACAGCATAAATAATAGCACTGAATGTGATTTTAAAACACAGCTGAATTCTGTGAATTGTTTTCCACTGACGCTGGAAAATATTCTCAAAGAGAAAAAACACACTGAATAATGAGAATGAGGTACAGAGAAGCAACCACAACAAAACCTTAAGTTATTTTTATAATAATTACAATCAAACTCACCTAAGTCATGGTTTCTTGTAGATATCTGAAAAAAACCAAAACAAAATAACACGAAACATATCTTTTAATACATCCTTATCTCCACAGCAGAAAACTTCTATCATGTAGAATCACAGCATTAAAAATTTGCAACTACTTTTAAGATAGCAGCTCAGCAGCAGCAATGTAAATTTTTAGCGTCTGAGGGACACACCTGGACAGGTTTACTTAGTGCAAAGCTATAGAGAAATGCAAAATGAGCTGCCAGAAGAAAGGACTTCATCTTCAGGTTCCTGAGATGATCTTCTCTGCTCTGCAGCTCAGTTCTCAAAGCTGTGGTTAGTTTACTTGGGGCAAGTTTTATGGGAAAGCTTCTCCTGTGTTAGCAAGTGTAACAAAATTAGATAAGAAGTATTTTCACAAAACAAACAAGCTGCAGGACATCTCAAGAGAATTTCCAGGCTCTCATTTCTTATTTATCTTTAGAAACCAGAGGAAGTGGAGCAATAGGAAAGAAAACCCAGTAACCTTAAAGTGACTCATCTTTAATTGTAAGAGGAACCCATGCAGGTCCCCTCACTGCTGACCACGGGACAGGATATCCAGTATCAGTCTGTTTACAGCAAAACTCAATGTCAAGGAACTCTTTGATCCATCCACACTGACTACCTGTCCTAGAAACAAACTGCCTTGCTGCCAGGAGCCACCCTGCTCTGCGGAGCCCATCTGTCAGCCCGGCCCTCTGAGCACAGCTCTCAGCCAGGCATTGCTGGCCAGAAGCAATGGAAATCTGTTGGAGCCAGAACTGAATCTGATTGTTGGTTGAAATTGTTTTTCTAATACCATATCTTGCAATATAATCATCACTGTCAATGACTGTGTGTCTTTCTGGAGTCTACAAATAAATAAAACCACCAGCTCCCAGAGCCTTGGCTTCCTACCTTCTGGGAAGCCCTCCTACCTTTGATAGCCATGACGAGAAACAGAAACAAGCCTAGAAAGGCAGGCTGAGTCCTAGAAAACCCACACAGTAAGACTAAGCCACACAATGGGAATGTCCTTGGTGAAGCCACACAAACAGCACCATAGGCAGGCAGATTTTGCTTTCTTCTCCCAGCTTCAGCCCTGCACAAATACTTAGGTGCTACAGAAAATCCCAGTGATTTGCTGCATCAGATTTTTAAGAAACAAGGATGAAAGCCTTTGGAATTGTCTGCAATGGCAAAATTCAGAGGAATCTATGTGGCTCACAGCAGATTAAGGTGGGAGAGTGTACCTTTCCAGACAGATGTGTAGGCTGGTCCTTTGTTTTTAAGGAGTACTGTACTAGGAAAATTCTAAGTGATATTATGTAAATCTTTGCTACTAATATTTTCACTTTACCCTACTAATAGTTTGTTCATAACTTTCTAAAATATTCCACATTTCTGGGACTTTCACAATTCACCTACAGTTATAATTTCCATGCAGATTGTACTGCAATAACGAGGTGCAGACATAAAGGAACTCTTTTGCCTTGGTTGATAACAAGATGTTCAGAAGTCCTCATTAATTTGTTACATCAGTAACCAGAGGTCCTCTTTCACAGTTCTGAGCATCCTCTGAGTCTATTCAAGATCAAGTTCAAAGAGAGACAGAGTGTCACAGGAGCACGTTTTTGCTGCTACACATCACAAAATGACAGGGAAGAGAGCAAAAGTAATTAGACAGTAAAAGCAAGAGAACAAGACCAGATCACAGTGCAGAGCCTGGGGCTGGGTCACTCCAGGTGTGCAGCAAGACAGGACAGAAGGGCCCTCTGAAGTTCTGCCGTGCAGTTTTGCATATCCATTCCATGCAGGTAACCCTTGAATCAGGACATTTATCCCATTGTTTAATTCATTTTCCTGACTGACAGAAAGAATTGGCTATTTTTCAAGGCTAATTAATAGACCAAAGTCTCATATCACCTGATAACACAATCAGAAATAGTCTCATAGATGCAAATTTCCTTTTTGAAGCTGCTTGTCTACATTGTCTGCTTTGATATTCTAGCAGAATAATGTTCAGGTCTTGTTCTCATTATCTATCCAAATAATTTGATTACACAGCTGTAACTTGCATTCTTCCTCCAGTACACCTTTTCTTACACTGTCTTTTGACATTTCTCATTCTTAGCCACACTGGCCATGATCTGCCTGATATTTTCTCTCCTGTTAGTAACTTTAATATGATGTTTATCACATTCTTAGTAATGCTTATTTAGTTTCACCCTCATTCTGCAGCCAAGAAGAACTTCTTTCACCATGTAATCCAAGTCCCTCTTGGCTTAATGTTAAATGACAGAAGTAGAAAAACCAAACCCCTGTTGCTGTTTCAGTACAGGCTTTTTCCTAGCTCCGTATCAGTAATGGGCATCATCAGTAGCAATAGGAATAGTAAGTCCAATGACCTTTCCATAACAAGACAGTTCGGAGGGCACTTTCTCCAGCTAAAGCATTAGAGTGTACAAACCTCAAGGGAAGATTCAGGAGAGTGAAAGGCCGTGTGATGGGCTAAGGATCCAGTGAATTATCATGCTAATGCTCGGTTTCTCAGCTATTCACACAAAAGGTAATGCAGACAAGTGCTAGTGAACAACTAGATGGCTTAACTCTGCTGCCTGTTCACCTTGAGAAGCTCATTACTTTCTAGAAGGATTCACAGTTATCTCTACATGTTTAAACAGGCCAATTGTTCTTACTACAGCAAGAATCCCAATTTTTGAAGTCACAATAATGGAAAGTATTGCCCTTACTGAACAATTCTTTAAAAATCTGGTTTGTGTGATGCTGCATTTGGACAGAAATCACAATCTGACGAAGAGCATTTAAAAAAAACTTTGTAGCCATTAAATGAAACTACTATGCTATAACAGGATGAAAAGAGTTAACTAACAAAACCATGCACAAAACTTCCTTTGTGTTTAAAACAATGTTATTTAACAGTTATCTGTTTACAGATACTGTGTCCTTTAGGATGGAAGGATTAGTGAAAGCATGCAATTCACGCCTCATTATTTACTGATTGGGAGAAGAAAATGAGCTTTCCTGCTTTTCAGTTGCCAGACAGTTAATCAGTTTAGAATAATTAAATCGTTGACCTTGATCAAGTGCAAAAAAAAAAAAAGTTTGGGCTTTTGCAGGAAAGGTCAAAAGCACAAAAATTAAGATTTTGTAAATCTGGTTCCTGGTGCCTCGTCCTTACTTTATCCCAACTAGCAGGCAGCAAAAGCAAACCTTTCATAGAAAAGGTTAATATTGAGCATAGTATATGCTTGATATATTAAAACTAGCATTCGAGTGTTTATGTACTTAGTTTTATTGGAGTTAAGAATACCTTCTCCCATAGCATATATTGACATTATTTCCACATTTTAGGTAATGTTTTTATTTAAGTGAAAGATTTATTCTGTAAAAGAAAAAACCTCCTGTGTAAATATTGAGATACAGAATCACAGAAACATTTAGATTGGAAAAGACTTTTAAGATCATCAAGATCACCATCAAAATCTTAAAGATCATTAAAGGTTAACTGTGAACCCAGTGCTGCCAAGTCCACCACTAACCATATTCCTAAGAACCATGTCTACCCATCTTCCTCTGGGACATGCTGGAAGGTCTGGTTTGGGTTTCAGTGCCTCCTCGCTTTGCAGCACTGCCTCAGGGTGTCCATTTCTCACCACAATGTCCACATCTAGCTCCCAGACCCTTCTACTGTGTGTCCAGTTCTCAGAGGGCCATTCTTGTCTCCTCAGGATCCCTTTAGCCCTCTCAAAACTCCCCTGTGCCCTTTGCTGAGCCCTTGCAAGAAATCCCCTATGCCCTAGAGCCCTGTTTTGGCTCAGGAGGACAACTAGCACCTCTCTTTTCCCCCTCAGAACTCTTTCTGAGTCTGCTTCTGTTATCCTGGTCAGTCTTTCTCTCCTGTCATCCATTGGTGCAGCTCCATTTGATCACTGGTCCCCTGAGGATATCTGTACTTTGTTCAATTCCCTTGAATGGCAAACTAGATCACTGCATCCCTAAGACTTCTTTGTTTCCTCTGTACCTCTCTAAACCCTGTGATGATGCCTCTTGTTCTGGCAGAACCTTTTCTGAAGCCATTTTTGTGATCCAGAACAATCTTTGTTTTCTGTCTTAAAGTATGTTTCTGTTTGGTAGCTGGTACCCCAAAGATGTTTATCATCAGCTTAGACCTCCTCTTGAGTTTTTCGGAGAAGATAATAGCTTTCATCTGGTTTTATTGACACATCTGACATGGTGGGCTTTATCACATTTTGTAGCTTGTTTGTGTTGAAGCTACTTAGGCCACTTCATACAGTTTCTAATACACTTCTTGTATTTTTATGTTGTTTATGTGCTTTCTGTCCTTTGGGACTCATCTAGTTCTGTTACGGGAGGCAGCTGGAGAGACCATCGAGGTCCCTGAATCATCAGCAATTTACAGTAAAAAAATTACTTGGCAAATACAGATAATTTTGAAAAGGGATTCATAGAGGATATAACTCTGAGTTGTTATTCCATCCTTTCCAGAACAGAGTTCTGAGAGAAGTTAGGTAGTATGTGCAGTCTTGCTAGAAATTAAGTGTAACCCTGTAGCATTTTGAGCTTTTTATAGGAAACTAAAGCATATCATTCTGACAATAACACTGTTACTACATTTGAGTGTCAGGAAAATTAATCCACAATCACCAGAGGTTTATGTCCAAAAAGGAGACAGAGGAGTCCTTTTACTTTATTCTAATAAAGGGAGAGGCCATGGGGCATTCCCCTGGGGTCTCAATTTTTGGAGGATACAGCCTCCTTTTTATCCTAATTTCCCATCTGCTTTTCCCTCTCTCTTTTCCCATTGGCTGAGGTACTTGAGAGGTACAGACTTTCCAGACCGCTTAGTATCTAAGATTCCCTTTTAATGTATAACCCCCCCCCCCTTACAGAATTTATGGCTCATCCCATTGTATCTAAATTTCATTCACCAACAGACCTACAGTTTATTTGCAAAGACACATCTCATTCTATTCTTCAATCAGTGGAATCCATCTTATTGCTCTTCTTATCTCTTGGTGCTAGTCTTATCTGCAGCAGGCCCACAGCTTGTTTTATAAAGTCAAACCTTCATTCCTTACATGAGTAACTTGCCTACACAGCTTAATAGGACATGAATTTTTTTTTTATCTGAATCCCAGAAAAATTAAGTTTAATTTCCTACCTGGTCACATTGTTGATGTAATTGCAGTAAAAGAGCAACTATCACTGTTTCCAGCAAGGGTCACTTTGTCTCGTCAGTACTTTACACACCATAAACTCGAGCAGATACAAAAACCCACTGCTCCTCCTTCAGCCACCTTTATTCTTCTGGCGGTTCACACACTCACACACACCTCCCCCCTTTCCCAGGGGATCGTGGGATAGGTGGTGGCTGGGGCCCAGGGTATATAAGCCACAGACACCCCCCCACCTCCCCTTTTCTAGCTGTTCTGGTGTCAGTGCTCCAGGGGTTAGCTGATCATGGAATGAGTTGGGTTGGAAAAGACCTTTAAAGGTTATTTAATCCAGCTTTCCTTCAGTAAGCAGGGACATCCTCAACTAGAATAACTTGCTCAGAGTCCTGTCCATACTTGACTTGGAATGTTTTCAAGCATGGGGCTGCTATCCCTTCTCTGGGCAATCTGTGCCAGTGTTTCACCACCCTTATTGTAAAAACATTTCTTCCTTCTCTCTAGTCTAAATCTCCCTTATCTTAGTTTAAAATCATTGCTCCTTGTCCTGTTGCAACAGGTCCTGTTAAAAACATTGTCCCCATCTCTCTCATAAGCCCCACTTAGGTACTGTAAGGCTGCAATAAGCTCTCTCTGGATCTTTTGCTTCTGGCTAAACAACCTCAACTCTTTCTTCATAGGAGAGGTGCTCTAGCTTTCTGATCGTTTTTGTGGTCTCCTCTGGACCTGCTCCAACAGGTCTATGTCTTTCCTGTGCTGAGAACTCCAGAGCTGGATGCAGTACTCCAGGTGAAATCTTAAGATAGTTTTTGATCTGTCTGAGCTATTTGGGACCTCTTGTCCTCAGAGCTTCGTTCATCAGGCAGATCTTGGTTGTGGTATGGCATGGTGTCCTGGTTTTTTTGAGCTTTCTGGGTTCTTCATATTTTATGTTTTTCTGGTTAGAATTGTTTTGGGAAGGTTTTCTTTTGTTTATTGCTCCAGGTAAAGTTGAGTCTTCTTTTGTCATCCAGGTCCCTGTAGCTCTCGCTCCTCTTTTTTTGGGGGGATGGAAGAACTATCCCACTATCTGAAGTAAGCATACATACTGAGATTTTTAATGGCTCAGTCTGCCTAAGCTTTAGTTTTTTCTCATTGAGTTTTGGCAAGAAGCAGCTCTCATGAAGCATTTCTGTCTAAGGGGTTGGAGAGCGCATTACTGGTAGCACAGAGATAAGGAACAGTGCAAACAACGCAACAAAGCCCAAGGATCACCAATGTATCGCTCATTTGCAGATCAAAGACTCGCACCAGATCTGCTTGGATGTTCTGTTTCCTGCTAAACCCAGCTGCCCCTCTCACCCTAAGCAGCTTTCAGTCTCTTCTGCTTTCAGGATGGCATCTGTGGCACCTTATTTTTTTTCTAAATCTCTCCCCAGCATCTGTTGCCTTGCTGCTGTCGCTCCCACAACCCCGCTGCTACACGCAGACCGATACAGCGATCTCTGAGGTTGACACCAGCTCCAAAAAACCGCTCTGTTCCACAGGTTCCCCGTGCTGCTTCTCTTTAGATAATGGGGTGTGGGGCACAGACAGAAAAACCACCAGGCTTTTAAAGCAGTCAAACGCAAAGGACGGAAATGCTCTGAAAAGCCACTTGGATGCTTTTTGGTAAGGAGGCGACGAATATCACTGCCTGGGCTGCGAGCAGGAAAGCGACAGAGGAATGTAAGCCCTGTACTCCCCCGTGGGGAGTTACCGTCTTTGGATGGTAGGGAGCTGGCGGTCCCCGCTGAGTCGGTGATGGGCAGGAAAGGCGAGCAGGGGCAGATGCTGCCGCCCGGTGACCGAGCAGCGATGCCGCGGCTCAGGGCCGGCGGCCGGACTCGCCCAGGCTCGCCCAGCAGCCGACCTGTTGCCTCTCGACTCCCGGGTGAGCGTCATCTGCTCCTAGCAGGTTGCTTCTGTTCAATGGCACTGGTTTGTGCTAAAACTCTGTCTTCCAAGCAATGACACTTTCTCTGAGGCGTTCTTCCCGAACCTGGGATTTCCTCAGATCAATCCCTGTAAAGGGTGATCTGATCAGGAACATCCCTGTTGTGCTCTACAGCACATGTCAACCAAAGGAATGCTCAGCTTTTCTGCAGTAACCTTATCTTACCCTTTTATCTCTTGTTTATCTACTGATTCCTTCTGCTTTGATAGATTTCCTTTTTAAAAAACCCCAGACATTCTTTTTCTACCCATGTTATGTGTTGCTACTTGTCAGAATTTACACTGTGTTTTGTTTTCACCGTTCAGATAAGACTTTCACTCTTTATTTCTGCTGTTCCCCATGTGTAAGCATGACTGATGTCTTTTTACAGTGTCCAGAACACATTTTATTTCTATCTCAGATAATGAGATTTTCTTGCCATTTCCTAGTTTTTATCCTTTTAGTTGCTCCTTTTATTTAACTTCTTTGCTTTCAGGGAGTTATTCTTTAAAGTGTCATGTTACAACTGTGCATTTTTCTGTGCAACCAGAACTGTGACTTTATACAAGCTGGGAAACATTTATACATGTACAGATACATTTCCACAGCAGCTTTCAGAGAAAGGAACCTGAAACCTTGCTAAGAAACAAAACTGGTTCCATACATGCAAGACTGCTTTTAGATGAAATTTCTTAATAGATAAGCATCAGGTAATTGGGCAAGAACACTTATTTCATGAATCTGTCAGGAAGAAGCTTCAGAAATAGAATATATTCAATTTCTCTACGTGTTTGTAGGGACAGCGCATGTCTTGCAAATATACACTGCTAGGCTAAAAAATGACATGAAAAATATACAAGCAGATAATAACATTTGGTATTTTTTTAGCATGCCTCATTTAAATTATTTTGAAAATAGGTGCTATACTGTAAAATAGGATATATAGATTTATTTCATGCATAATGAAATGCAGTTACCAACTCGTGACAAGCACATCCAGGATCTCTCAGTAGCAGAATGAGAACTAGAAGGTGGGAATCCTGTGTTGTGCTACCCTATGGGGATTGCTACTTTCCTGACAAGTAACTTTTGGCAAAGGAACAGAGGCTCCCACCTGCAGGTGTTCTCTTGCAAGCGCTTACAAAGCAGCTGGGTGCTGTTACCTCTGTTCTAGACCAGAAATTAAGATCAGGTTTTCAGAGCTGATTGCTAAAGAGAAGGACCTTCAGCCACGTTTAGGATCTGAAACAGGTGTGCTAGTTCTCAGAAGTGCTTAATACGTGCAGCTTTTCCAAAGTTCAGGGATCTAGCTTTAAAGCAGTTATATTGAGAGAGTTGTCTAGCTTTGCACTGTAGTCAGTGTTTCTGTGGTTAGTGTCTTTATTCCAGCTGATGAAATTCTTTGCCTTGAATGCCAAGGGCTGCAGGTAGTAGTTGCTCTGGTACTGGATAGCATAGAGTTAACAGTGGGGACTGGGTCTTTTGGTCAGGATCTCCCCGTGTGATGGGAGAGGGCTGTGCCACCATTATAAGTGAATAAATAATTGTCATTTTAGTATTGAAAATTCAGAGCCAGAATATGTGCAGTGATGTCTGTCAGCACAAAACAAGCACAGTGGATGCTTTATGATGTAAATGTGCAAAAGGCTACAAGGACCCTTCAAGGCCATTTAGTCCAGCTTCTGCAGGTCCAGGCATGAGTTATCTTTTTTTAACTTAAAATTCACTCCTTTTTCCCCATTAGACATGAACTCTTGTTAGAATACTGTTCTGAAAGTAGATTTTGTGAATTATCCATGTACTAATGACAGTTTATTGAGGGTTCATGGGAGAAGCTGGAGTCCTAGAAAATATTGGTAATGACCAAAAATATCCTTTGAAGTAAAGACTTGTGATGAAGATGGATTGTAACTGGAAGCTCGGCTCAGATTTAGGTGAGTAGTCATTACTGTGCTGTCATTACCACTAAAATAGCTGTATGCTGGTCACCATTGCTGACTTTTAGAGCGCTGGTTTACATGAGGGGATACAACTTTATGATATTATAATTCTAAGGTGTTCTTTTCTGAAGTAAGAAAAATGTTGAGGGCACTGAGCTGTAAAGGACAGTGTTGAAAAGAGTAGTCTAGGTTGTCTTAGGCAAAACTTTTGATTTTCAATTAGAAAGAATCAGCTTGTGGGGCCCTTTTTTTGTGGTCTCTAAGTATTTCTGTCTTCCACCTGTTACAGCAAAATTAGGCAGGCTGCTGAAATGGAGCTGAAGTGCCCAGAAGAGAGAAGAAAAGGCATAAATTGTCAAAGAGCAAAGTGATTTATGCTCTGCAAGAGAGATGTGTATTTCCAGGTGTGCTGGAGGAGTAGGGAAGCATGGAGAGAGAAGACAGTTTACTTGTCTCCTGGGAAAATGATAATGTTCTTTGCAAAAGCAAAGGAGAGAAATTTAGGAGCTAATATAACCACTTTATCCTTCCTTAGTTTTGGGATATGTATGCTTTCATCAGCTTAAGACCTGGCATCGCATACTGGGAAAGCTTTCAGGAAAATAAATATTTGAGATCCTGATTTTATATTTCATCTGAAATGCGGAGTTTTCAGGCAGAAGTGCTTCAAACAGCAAGCTGTGAGTATCAGTAGGTTATAATTCACAGGAGAAAAAGTGATCTATTTAGTAATCAGTACAGTTTTTTCTATTTATCTTGACTATTTGAAAAATGTTTTTACACAGGTATCTTCCAGGTTTATATTTGCTTTTCAAACCTGATGGGTTTACAGCATATACAGGAGGTATAGACATTATAACCTTAATCGTGGAGGCTCTCAGTAGTTAGACATGTATCAGTTTGACTGAATTTAGTTTATTGCAATGCTGGGATTTGATAATAGCAGCAATTCAAAGGTTAGAATTGTATTATTTCATAAATATCCAGACCATGACTTTTCATCCGTGTGTTGCTGGCGAGCAGTTCAAGAGCAGTTTCCATGCTGAGGCCATGTCAGGCAAGCAGCCCCATAGCTTGGGCTGGTACAGAAAATAATCTCTAGCTGCATTCTGGAGTCATACTGGATTCAGCCTGCATATCTACTGCTACCTGATTTCCTGGTGGGATTCTTGGGGAGGCATCAGTCTAGGATGTTATCCATGCCCAGACTTCCTCTGCCTTGCCTCTCTGATGTTCATGGACAGAAGCTGATTTCTAGGCTCTTTTTAGCACTGGAATAGATTAAGTAGGGAAAAAAATAATTCCCAAAAATCATTGTGCAGGTAAATCTCGAGAATTTACCGTGGCATCTTAGTGCTGATCGATATTAAAGCTGGGCATTTTAGATCACAACATTCTACAGGGGAAAAGAAAAAAGTGTTTCAGTTGTTCAGTCTTTCACCTGGAGACAGAAAAGGGGTTGAAATGGCTATAAAGGGTACATGGCTGTCTCCGCCAGATGAAGAATTAGCTGTCTCATGAACAGTAAAATTAAAGCAGAGAAAGGAGGAAGAGAAAAAGGTGAGAGAATAGGAATTTGTTGTATCTGAATCTGTGCTTCAGGAAGGCCGTCTTTCAGCTCTGGAATTGCCATGGCATCTTTTGCAGTTTTGCTGTCCAAAGTTAGTACTGTCCCTGGATGCAGTGGAGAACTGAAACCTTACACCTTTAACGTTTTGCTTCTTAAGCAGTTCATATATTTTTCAGCAGTTACTAGAATCCATGTAACTTGCCCATGCTTTTATCTCTAGGACAATGCTAATATCTTGTCTCCATGGTAGCTCTACAGCAGGTAAGCCCTGGTCAACTTTTTTCCTTTTAGAGCTATAATTATCAAGGCACAGCCCATTAGTGGAGAATAATATGAAGGGTATGAAGGAGATGAAAGTTCCCTTTCTTCAGTCAGTAACGGTCTTACCACATTTCACTAAGATTAGAAAAAAGATTAATTGTGCCTGCTAATCCCTATCTGCATGCATAAAAGCAGAAGTGCATGCATAAATGCAGAAGCATGGAGTTCTGCATGTGGTCACTGTCTCTGAAAAGCACATAAGCTTACAAACAGTAACAAATATTTGCTCTGCAAAGGATTCTTAAGAAGATATAAGATCTGCAACAGGAATTGAAACAGTCTGTGCAAAATACTTGTGTGGTTTTGTGGTGAGGATAATGTAGGAATCTCTGTCCCCCACCCCCCAATCCACTGCTGTGGTTTGGGTATGAGATAGGACTGGATTCCTGTCAAACAGCGGTTGTGTATTATATCATCAGCTCTGAAGTGTTGTTGTCACTCACTCTGTGTGCAACTTCAATTAAATATTCATCAATATAAGAAAGCACATCCTTTGACTGATGTACTGCCAGGAATTTTTTTATTTGTGTGCCCTTGTCATTTCTGTTCATGCAGCATCCCCAGTGCATGCTTTAATTCATGGTGAATTATTCCCTCTTTCATGCAGCTTTTGCTGCAGGTCATTATCTTATTAAAGTGAGCCCAGCACCTGGTGAATGAAAGAAGGTCCTCTAGAGTCCATTTATCAACCAAAGGCTGGAGCTGGCTCTAAACCTCATCTATAAAAAGGAAGTCAGTCACCTATGGCAGCTAGCAGTATCTGTGTGACCATAAACTGCAAAAGCTGCATGTGGATTGCATATTATGCCAAATAAGGGAATGCATATTCCTGCTCCTTGTTTAGTACTAGTCATTCTGGAATTCCAAACAGTTGAAGTGTTCAGCACCCTGTAGGACTACACACCATTTTGGGTGCTGGCATCTGCCCTAACCTGACATAATATGCAGCTTAAACACAGACCTGCTTCTGTGGAAGCTGTCGGGGGTTTTTTTTAGAAAATATTTTGTCTGGTGATTGGACTTTCCCATCAGTATTGTCAGCTGCTCTCAGGGGAAACTTCTTTTGAGCAGAAGCTGTTGTATGTAGGTAGTATTTGAAGCTACATAAGTGTGCCTGTCTGAGAAGAGAAGCATCTCTTGACAGTTACTGTATCAACACAATGACATTGATGTTTCTCTTTTCACTGTACATAAATACGGGTCTAACACAGGGCAGTGGGTGCTTTGTGGATCAATGGTCAGGTTGGAGAGACCTGGGAGAAGCAGTAAGAGGGCACTATGTCAGGACAAGGGCATGTGGCTAAAGCTGCAGTGGACAGATCTGGAATTAGTTCACAGCACCAAGTATACCTGTAGGGCTTAGAGGAGTTCACACAATGCCCGAAAGAGAAACAAGCCACTGCTTTTTATTCCTCCTCTCAAGGAGTACTAATTTCTACACAACCAATTTATTGATCAAAGAGTAATGGGATAAGTGCACTGGAACATACCCATCATTAAGAGAAATACTTATGCAGCCCTTTCCTATTGAGCAGTCTAAAACCAGATAGAAGTCAAGATGTCATACTGGGGGATGGCCCTACCAAGCCTAATGCTTTTTTCATAATGACCAGAGAGAAGAATCCACTGAGAGCATTGCTGACACTGAATGAATCCACTCTTTTGATAGCTGCTTTAGGTCATCAGTCTACTTTTGCAGGACAGTTTGCATAAAGCCATGTGACTGCACTGAACCAAGATGCGCATTTAAGATGCTTGTTAGCATTTGCAAATGTAGTGGTAGGCACCTCTGCAGGTAGGGCTTGCTACTGGGATGCAATCCAACCTAGCAGAACAGGGCTGTAAGACAAAATCCTTGGAATCTCAGGGCAGACTCTTGATGCAGGAGCTACAGAGCTGATTATAGAAGCAGAAAAGCTCCATTGACAGTATATGGAAGCCACAGGTAACATCCCGAGTCTGGCTGCCGCAGTGCCTCATGATGTTATTTCCCTCCGGGTCCTGCTAACAGCAAGTAGAGGGATGGTGTCACAGGCACCCACAAAAGAGACAGCAGCAGCTATCCAGAAACATGGATTTACTGCAACCAAAATTGCCCAGCACTACTTCTGACAAGAAAGGTAAGATAGGAGAAAGCAAAGCACTTCACAGGAAGAATGGGGGAAGGGAAAACTCCATCTACTTCAAAAGTAGCTCAAACTCAGCAGAAGATTAACCAGGCCAATATTTAATTAGAGCCTTAACACTATAAGGTACAATCTATGCTAGAATAAAAGTCTGAGTTAATTATCACTAATACTCTTTCTGGACCACAGATCCCAGGCTTGGAGGTTGCTAGTTGACTTTGCATCTTTGTTGTTACCAATGCTGAGAAGAAACTTTAGGGAAGGGAGATAACAAAATGGGTGATAAACTTATTAGCAGATAAACTCATTAGCAGATTTTGGCCAGAAGCACTGGTTAAAGGAAATACCATAATTCTGCAAGCATTATCATGTCAGTGTCTCCTTCCTTGAAAAGAATTTACTGCCTGTGTAAGTGAAAAAAATATTCAGACAAAAAGGTTGAAAATACCCTGAAAATAGAGAGACCCCCCCCCCATATGAATTCTATTGTTCGTGATAGGGGTAAAATATTATCTAGAGCCTTGTTCTGGCATCCTGAGAATAAATCACTGGTGATTCCAAATGTCAGCAGAATCTACTAGCAGAGCTTTGCTGTCTGTATGGTTCAGAGTCTTTGGCAGGAGTTCAAAGTAAAAATGCATGCAAAATTTTCTGACATCTGCGAAGCCCCTATGTGAATCCAGTTACGTATCCTGGCATTTTGGCAAAGATAGTTTTCTATTGCAAGACTCTGAAGCCTACATAACATAATAAATTGCCTTTGTGCTTTGTAACTAAAGGCATATGAAATACAGCAGTTTTGTTTAAGTGAACCCAAAAGTTCAAACTTGCTTATTTTTGCGGTTTTCCCCTCATGAAAATTATCAAAACCTGCTTTCATTGCCGAATACGTGGGGTTTTTTTATGACATGCAGCTTTCAGTTGCTTTTAGGGCTGGATTTTTCAGTTACTCTCATCAATTTATTTGGTATAAAGTGCTTTCGAGTCTTGTTAGTTTATTGTTTTCAGTGATGCAAAGCTAACTGTATACTATATGAACAAACTGGCTACCTTTATGATTTTTTAAATTATTATATTCTTCATTCTCAAAGAACACAAATTCTATTAAAAGAGTGAAAATGGGAACTTCAGACGAAATACAATTCTTGACCAGTTTGTGAATTAAACAGATGGGGTATCTGATATATTGGTATTAAACTGAAGCAAAAGACTAGCCCTATGGAAATTAGTGGGAATTCTGTATGACTTCAGTGATGAAAGGATTTTATTCTCTGAATGCTTCTATAACTATTATCTAATAAGCAGGTGGTACAGCTGCTATAGTTATGCTTCTATAATGGCTAATTTCACTTTATCATGCCTGCCAGCCTTCCAGGTGGTAGCATTTTCTACCTAGTGTTTGCAGGGATGTGCATGATGTAAGATGCATGTCAGGTGAAAAATCAGGCTCTAAGAATCCGTGGGTGGCAACAATATGCCCTTTCTTATACAACCCGTTTTGTTAAAGTCTCTCTGGAAGATGCCATCATCTGTTGGTGGAATATAAGCATCATGAACTATGTCCTGCCACAGTGTAGTAGAAACTCATTATTTCTTGGTGCTCAGAACAAGCAGTCCATGGCCATAGTTCAGTGTCTCCTCATATCATCTTAGATGTATTTATTTTTTAGTCATGTAACAGTTTGTGAAAGGCCCTGTCACAGGCATTACACAGCTAGCCTCATTTGCCAATGGTCTTTCAAAGAATTATAAAGAAACACAACAAAGAACCAAAAAAAATGACACGATAACTCAAGCTAATATTTGGAGTTCAGGAGTTTGCATGATTGAGCAAAGACCATTTGCATTCAGAGAAGTGGGCAGACTGGTTACAGTACAGCTTTAGAAGGTAACAGGTAACCGCTGTAGCACTGTGCAGAAGGATCTTTATTAAAGAGATTTGAAAAGGATTTTATATAAGAACTTTTCCGATAAGAGGGGAAAAAAACCCCCAACAGACTAAAGACAAAGTACCATTTGTAATCTGAAGCAGTAACATGTACAGAGTTCTTTTCGTATATCTACTCGATAGCTAGATGATTTCAGCTTAGCAAGAGGGCTGATGTATTTTTCTATTACTGCCATTTTTCAGTCTTGTATAAATCACAGCTTTATAGTCTTGCTTAGGGCTCCCCTGTAAGCATTATACTTTTATATTTAACATGCCCAACCCCATTAGTAAGGTAACAAACACCAAATGAGGGGGGAAGGGGGAATTAAAAACATTATGAAAGCAAAGGTCAATCACAAGTAGTTTCCAAGCTTATTTTTAATACTTATGTCAGGAAAGTATAATGCAGTACTACAGCTATCAATAGTAAACGTTAAGTTACAAATCAGTCAATGGCTTTGTTACTTTGCTCTCCTGTCAATAGGGAAGGTTACAGTGACCTGAAGCTGAGATGCAGAATAGAAGAATGAGGTCTGTCGGGTTCTGAAGGCTTGTCAGCAGCACCGTCTGCTGAACTGTTCTGCAAGCAAACACCTTTAACCTTTCTTGGTACTTCACAGGGGGGCTACGGTGCTGTCTCTTCATGCACGCATGTGGTGTGACTGAAAGCAAAACACTTGGAGAAAGAATGAATCCTAGACCAAAACTGACAGATCTCTTGAGCTGTGTGCAGTAGCTTTGAGAGTTAAAATAATTTATCCTTAACAGGTGTAATCTGTAAGGTGGGAAGAAGTTTTTTATTTTATTTCTCAGTGTCTGGTCTTTATAGTGCCTTTCAGTTTAGATGGCCAGCTTTTTATTCTTGTTCTCAGTAAGGCTTAAGACTTGGAATCTCAGTTGTTGATCAGACTCTTATCTCTGAGCCAGTGTCTAGTCATCTACATAGGCAAAAACTGTGAAGTCTTATCTCATAAAGTTAGCAGACGTGAGAGGGAGACACCATTATGTTATGCTGTGCCTGAGGAGTGTGCTTTCTAGTCTACACAGCAAAAATAATGCCCGAGTATCACACTCACACACATACACACGGTCACACCGACACAAAGAATAATAACTTTTATTAAACTGTGTTTCTTCTTGTAAAAAGTAGCTTAGGAATGCAGTCTGACCAAATTTGAAGGTCAAAATATTTTCTCACGGGTTTCAACACCTTGAAGAAAATTAGTAGTGAACCATGCTTTAGTCATTTAAGATCTTTAGCCTTCACTGAAAATTTTGGGTAGGTTAATCTCCCAGAGTGGTCCATTCTTCAGGAAGACTGGGAAGGGAATTTCTGCATTATAAAGATATCTCTTTTAATTTGCAAACATTGAAGTTTAACTATGGAAACATCTCCACTCACATTTTGCTTCAATAAAGGCACACTTTTGAGGGTGAATCTCACCAGAGCAGGCTTGGAGTGTGCTAACTTGATTAAATCTGTTTGGATGAAACTAAATTGGAGAAACTTATTCCAGGTGCACAGTTGTTACAGTCATTAATGGACATCAATCTAAAGTATTATAAATATTGCTTGTTCAAAGCAATCACCCACTGAAATACGTATAATAAAGACCTGGCATCCTCAGCATCAACTGTTTCACTGAACAAAGTCATAGCCTGTGAGCTGAACTATCTGCAGCCATCTATTTTGTTAAGGAGTATTTTTGGTGACTGCTGAAATAGTTTCAGGAATAAAGGCCTTTCTGTGCCTAGCATAAATGAAACGCCCTTTCTTCCCCCCCCCCCCCCTCTTTTTTTTTTTTTTTGCTCATAGGTTTGGCTATCATCCTGAATATTCTGATTTTTTTATTTTTTCAGTGTTTTTTACTTGTTTAAAAGATTGCACGTATTTACTTTAGGGACTTAGGAGCTTCCTGTGAAATCATGTTATGTTAATCTGAAATTCTGAATTTTAAATGTAGAAAGTTGCACCATTTTGAACTTCACTAGAATGATTCAGGTTACCTTGATGAAGGAAAAGATGGTTTACTCTCCAACCCTTTATAATTCGGGCAATATTCTTTTATTGGAAATTGGGTTATAATTTACATGTTAAACAACACAAAATATGAACTTTCTACTCAACATCTGACTAGAGTGCAAACAGATTTCTATTATGCAATTAAAAATCTAATATGAGCTAGTTCTACTACTATTATTGACAAGATTATTTGACATAAATTTTGTAATATAGAGTGTTGAGAGGATTGTATTTGGTTGTTACAGTTAATATTATATACATAATACATAGTGATATTTCACACACACATAGTAGGTGTGCTTGTATACGCACACAAACATATATATATATATATATGTGTATGTCTGTAGAAATCAGTGTGCTCTGTGAAACATTCCCTGAATTAACTGGCTTCCACTACTGATCTTCTGAGAAGATTCACATGTGTATATGCAGAAAAAATTGTAAATTCTGCTGTAAGAATCTGTGCCACAAAAGAGTTGCAGGGTATTTCGTCTAAAAAGTGATCCAGAAAATTATTTAAGGCACAGCTGTGTTGTGAGAAGCAAAGGGAAGGGGTCACTGTAGTTGTCAGCCCATGTGGAACAAGACTATAGATTTGTTTGGTGTCTTTCAAGTTTCCTACTTAACTGAAAAATGGTAACTAATCTTACGGTACAACTCTACCTCTAAAAGAAGGCTCTGCACATTATAAAAGAGAGTAATAAATAAAAAAAAAAAAACCACCTGCTTTCCCTCCTCTGCACTGAGAAGGCATTTCTAGCCTTTAAGCTAGCACATTTTTTCCTTTTATGGTTTCTGACTAAATAGGGTCCAATATACTGAAGAATGATTTAGAAGACATACATGCTTGCCAGGGCATATTCTATACAGAAGAAATTGCAAAGTTTCTCAATCAAGGGGTAAAGAAAGGGAAACAAAGCAATTTTTTCTCTTCTAGATTCAACCCCTTGTCATGTTGTAGTTATGTTTGTACATAACATTAACACACTGTTCACCTGTGGAATAATGCTAAATCAGAGAAAACTGAATTCTCATCGTCACGATTTGCATAATGTTGTTTTGTCTCCCAATTCTAGGAATCATTACTTCAAACCACCCTTCTCTTTAATTTGCTTTGTCTGGCTTCACTCACTGGATCAAACCATTCACTAGCAGGAACACCCTTCTATCACGTGTGTGATTGCACCCAATGACACTTTTAAACCAACACCCAAGAAAGAAAACTTTACAATGTCCAGATTCTGGTTTATCTCTGTCACCAACTAGCGCACCCTCGTGTGAAAGCAGCAGCAGCAGGCCCAGTTCCATCCTGCAGGCTGGAGACATGCTACGTTGGCATAATATAAAGCGAGAAGAGAGTTAGAAATTCCTCTTTGTAACTCAGCTCTTGGCAGAATCAATTACGCACGCAGCGATGGCAGAGCCCACACAACAAGTGCACCATCTTGGCCAGACACAGCTTCTTCTGTTTGATGATGGCCGGGTCAATTCATCTCCCCTCGCTGCATTCCCATCAGGTATGCAGTGAAAATCCGAGGCAACAAGCATACTACAGCTTGTAAAGCACTTTCACAGCGAATGCCAGGGAGTGTTTTTCATGTCAGCACGGCCGGGGGGCTTCTTGGTGAAGGAAGCCCAGAGGACTGGCTTGGTCGATACTCCTCGGCTCTGAATCTCTCGGAGCATAACCGAAAGCCCCAGGCAAGCTCCCGCGGCCGCCTCCCCCGGCAAGAAGGGTCTCCGGCGCTGGGATTTACCGCGGAGACGAGAAAGGCTGCACCGGGCCCGCAGGCAGCACCCCCGCCAAGATGGCGACCCCTGCCCCCGCGCTTCCTCTTCCGGCCGGGGTTGCCATGGCGCTGCCCCCCCCTCCCCCTCCCGCCGCCGTGTGTTTACATCGGGCAGGAGGAGCCGGAGACCCAGCGCCGGGGGAGACGGGGACGCAACCGGCGGCTGTCCGCCCTCCCTCCCTCCATCCCTGCCGGGCGGTGCTGCGGGAGACGCGGCATGAAGGTGATGCTGGCGGCTGTGACCGGGGCGGGAGGGGGCTCCTGGTACCAGAGGATGGGGAGGGGGGGGCGGGCGAGGGTAGGGGCCGGGCCCGAGGACCGTAACCGGCGGCGGCCGTTCGCCCTCTTAACGAAGTACAACTTCTAGAAGCTTCTAACTTCGTGGGGGATGCGGGGCCGCTTCTTGGAACCGTCTCCCGAGAAGGATTTTCCTCCCCCTTCTCTCCGTTAGCGGCGAGAACCCGGATCGTTCCCTGCGGCGCCGGAGGGGAACGGCGTGGGAGCCGGGGGAGGCTGCTGCCGCCCGCTCCCCACCTGAGCTCCCGTCTCCGCGGAGCCGGCGTCCTGCTTTGGGCGGGTTCCTGGGCGCCTTTACCCCCCAGCAGCCGTGACGTTCTGTGCCTTGCTCTGCTCCCGGCGGTCGCCCCGACGTTCACCTCTGCTGCTTCTCCCGCAGGCCCTTCCCCGACCGCGGAGGAGATCGTCGCTCTTCTTCTTAGGTCGCCGTGGAAAAACCGTTAGGCTAAAAACGAGCTAATCCGAGCCGGCGGACGAGGGAGAGGTGGACGGCGGGGCTGGCTGGGCTGTAAAAGTAGCGATACACTAGCTCTCGGTGGAGATGTTGGTTCCTAGTGGTGTTGGTCAGGAGCCAGCGGTGCTGCCGCGCTCTTTTCCTGCCCGTTGTGCTCTGTCGTGTCTCTTTGATTTGCAGGTGTAGGACGTTGGAAATGGTTCCCTCTCGTTAATCAGGCTGAAACACGAGGCACACCAGGCATTCCTTGACAACCGAATTTGCCTAGCAGTGAAAAAAATTACTGATCAGCTAGATTGTAAGCTTTTCGAGGCAGAAACTGTATGTAGCTATGATCTGTACCTGTATCCTGATGGAGAAATTTGGCTCAGGCCTTCCTCCAAGCCTCTGAATCAAATAAATGTGTCAGAAGTTCCCAGCTTGTGCAGGTTTTAAGCTGTGGGCAGTGCACATGTTAGTCACTCCAGTCAACATCATCATCTCAGTGCACATGGGGCCCTCAACTATCAGCATCTGCACAGCTGACAGTTGGAAGGGTCAGTTTCTATGTGAAATAAATATGTATAAAAAGAATGTTTCCTTCTATGCAGTGTTTTATTGTTTGTTTTTTTTTTTTTGCATTTGTTCAAAGCCTGATTAGGGATGTTTGGGTTTGTTTTTATTTTTTCTTTCCCTCTGAATGCATGTTGGGATAACAGAAAGTACGTATGAGACTGTTATTGGTAAACAGCACTATGGTCTGGGTGACTTGTTGACTTACGCTGCAAAACAAAAACCTTGGAGTGCTGGCTAAACATCTAGCTTGAGGCCAAAACTGGAAAGACTTCCTTCAGCCTCTGTTTCATTGCATGCAGAGTAAACAGCTGATTATTCTTGCTGAGCCCATTACGTCTGCTGAATTCCTCTTTTGCCCCACTAGACTGGGAAAAACTTGTGGCTGTTTTAGATGGGCTCACTGAAAATACAGCAAGATGTGAGCGGAGTCATGTTCTGATTGCAAGGAAAATGTGTGTTTGGAGAGAGAGTATTTCTTTTTCACCAGTCCTTCATGAGGTATAAGCACTGTGTAGAGTTTTTCAGTATAAAAAGGTTCACAGGTTTCTCTCTTGACAGCGTAATTTCTTTCAGTGCATCTTTTTCATATGTGCCACCTTTTGCTGTAGCAGTTGCCTCAGTTTCCTCTATGTGAAGTCATTGCAGGTGCATGAATAAAAGTCTTAAGCCAGAGGCAGGGATAATTACGTATTTCATTAACAAATGGGATACATCAAAAGTGTTTACAGTTTTGGTTAGTTTCTTTGTTTGTTTTTTTTTTTAAAATATCCCTTAAGAGGTGGAGGGAAGGAGAAGAGAGGGGTAAGGAGGTGTGTCTGTGAGGTGTGAGAATTGGATCTGAATCTCTTCTGTGGGCCTGCTCATAAATAGTTCAGTGTGACTTCAAAACAAATATTGCAGGGCCTACATCAGAACTGAGCTTTTGGAAAGTCATCTTACTTACTTCTCCCCTAATTGTTGTTATGTCTGGGGAAGTACCTTTGAGTTTGTGAATTTTTATCAGTACTGGTTTTGAGCCTTTATTGCTGATGCTGGTTAGCAGGTTGCTGAGAGGGCAGGGCTGTCAGAGTAAGGCACGTTAATGCTAGAGTGTATAAAGATGGTCTGCCTGCTTACAGGAGGAAAGAAGCAGGTGAAGGGAAGTAAGTGGTAATATCAGGGGAGTTCTGCTGTGGAAGCAATCCTTTCAGGATCCATCGCTAATGTCTGTTGCTGAGGAAACTGAAGCTTGATGTATTTTACTTTTAAATCAATCAAATAACCTAAGTTAAGGGCGGTTTCATTTGTTAGGGAAGGGGAGATGGCCAGATCCCCACCCGTCCATCATACTATCAGCCACCGATTACTGTCCCACAATAGAGTACATTTCCACTGTGCTTCTGTTGTGGCTAAATGCTGGATTTTTTCAGGTCTTGGGCAGCACTGGAGAATGTGATTGTGGCCTCTTCAGGCCTTATCTTCCAGTGGTGAATGAACTGGGGCATTAGGATAGTCCCTGATGGCTACCCAGTACAGCTGCTGCTGCAGTGACTGCTTCTAACAATGCTTCTGTCACTGCTCTAGCTTAAATCCCAAATCAGAAAAATGAAAGGCATTGAGAGTGTCAGGTCATATTGAAGTTCTTGTTTGAGAAAGCGAGCTCAAGATGTCATTTCAGTTAAGTAGCTGCTCCCCTTTTTATTGAAGTGATTCTTCAAAGTAGACTTGAGAAGCTTGTGGTGCTTTGGCATGTGCTCACATTTAAGTTATGTATTTGGAGATAAGACAGGTGTCATAAATGTGACAGTCTCCCTTTGCGAAACTTACAGCTGCATTCGAGAGAATGAATGTGAACTTATTTCCTATAGTGGTCCTGTTTTTCTGACTGCCCATGATACTTGATGTTGGCAGATGAATCCTAGAGATCAGATAAAGGTAGGTATTTTGAAGATGAAGCATCAAAAGTTATGGAGAGCCTAAGTAAATATTTCTCTTGCTTGTATTTACAGACAGCTCTGTTCCAGAAAGGTGTCGTGGATTGGTCTGTCAAAACTTGATGTCTATGTAACTTCTTCCCATGTCTCTGATCCTGCTAGCAGGGCTCTTGACAGTTGAAATGAAAAGTGCTTGAGACTGTAACAGCTTAAAAAAAGGAAAAACAAAAGGTATTACTTTCTGCGGAGTATTTTTTTTTTCCTTGTGTGTAGTCCCAAATTTGTTCTAGGAAGCTAGAGTGAATATGACAGAATAAAATGGAGCATGGACTGGATATTCTCTAGATAATTCTGGCTGAAATATTTGCCTGCAATTGTTCACATCTGTTTTCCTTTATTAGTGAACTTCCTTACAAACTTTCTGGTGTTTTTCTTTTCCCCGTGTTTCAGCTGAATTTCAGAGAATTTGAACAGCTTCTGCAGAGCTGCTAAGTTCTAGTGCTATTCTGCTTCCTTTCAATCTAAAGAATAATATTGAAGGGAGAGCCTGTGCACCTTGCAGATTCTCAGAAGTAAAAGGCAGACATTACTGAAAGCTATTGCTTTCAGAATGATTTTTTTTTTTTTTTACTTCTAAGTTGTGTTGCTTGTGTTCATAATGATCAAGTGTTTTCTCTGTCCAGTGGCTGTTCAGTTGCTGGGTGGGGTAACTCTGGTTGGAGTCTTGTTGTGATCTTACAGTTAGTTTGGAAGAAAGCGAGATCTCTATGAAGCCTGATATAAAAGGGACACGACTGCTGGCAGTGCTTCTGGCTGTCAGGTTTAAGGCATGTGGGCTAGGCATGGAATTGGAGAGTTTGATAGCACCAGAAGATGTTAGTGTTCATTCTGTAGAGTAAGTAAATATTTCATCTGAAATGTTTCTCCTTTAAAACACTACAACAATAAATGCATAGAACAAGCGACACTGATCTAAAAGAACTCTGATCTGAGTTCAGAATTCATTTGTAAGGAAGGGAATACTTAACTACCTAGGCATCAAGAAAATACATTTAAAATTTGTGTGATAAATACATTGTATTGCAGTCTCTCAACTAATTCAGGTATGTTTGGTGTTTTGCAGGAAATGCATTTTGAAATTCCTAATGAAATAAGGAAACAGAAGCAAGCTCTGGACTGAATAAAATACTTTTAACCTCAGTTTCTAGCATTTAGCTAGGACAGGGAGATTGTACAGATGATCTCCAGAGGTCTGTTCCAACCCCTACTATTCTGTGATTATGTTGTTCTGTTTAAAATGACTGCTTTTGGAACAGCTTCTTAACTTCAAATGGATCTGCAGCATTATTACTACTTTAAAAAAAAAAAAATTAATATTTTGGCAAGATGACTTGTGTTTCAAACTGTTCCAGTGATGCTTCTTGTGCATCACTTTTTGGGGGGAGTGCTCATATTTTTCAAGTTAGGTACATGCTTATGTACTTGGAATTCATGTTTGTTGTAGAAATTACTATGTTCTAGCTGTAAGAGCCCTTGAAAAAATTAGTAAAATTTCAACTCATTGAAGCTAAAAGGGTAGCTACGCACATTTAAGGAAATAAATGCATGGAACTCAGGTAATTCAAGTAAGTCATATGAAACCACTGTTACAGAATACTGGTTCATGCATCCTTCCACGAGTGTGTGTTTTTTGGGTGGTTTGTTTTTTGTGGGTGGTTTTTTTTTCTTTATTACATTGTGATCCTACTGAGGATAATGGAAAGCGTACTACTTTTTCTTAATCGTTCTAGAGACTTAAAATCTTAATGACCTCTGTTGTATGGGCCTGTATTAAGGAAAGGATTTCTCATTGACGACTAATTTTTTTATGCCATCTGCATCTTTCTAGAGTGGTTTTCACACATGGAAAATGGAAAAATATTCTTTCTGTAGAGTGCCTTGTCTCATTTCTGTAGTCTTGAGTAAAACTGGCATTAATTGTTAAATCCACCAGTCAAGGACCAGGCTGGAGAAAATACATTTATACTACATTTGCTAATTGTAGCTATATATAAAGTGCAATAAAACTGCAGGTCATTAAGTCTTATTATTGCTTGCTTTTTGTTCACCACCTCAGCTGATGAGTGAATTTTTTTCCCCTGAAGTCTTTGCTGACAGATACCGAATGACTGACAGGACGTAGGCTTCTTCCCACTGAAACTACCTAAATCAGTGAATGGTCAGTTATAAGTATGAGCTAACTGATATTTCTGAGATACTGTCATTGGTAATTATTTAATTGCTTTCAGATTGCTTTGCTGCAATGCAGGGTCAAGCTTTGGTCCTGCATCACTGTGTCTTGTCATAGTTCTCTCTGTTTCAGAGTATTTTAGGTGTTTCTGTAGTGAATTTTTCCTACATATTAGCCTGCCCCCTGCTTTAACAATTGCTAATGCTCGAGTTACACTGTGCAATGACACTTTGCCTTCATGAAACTTCTCTTTTTCCAAACAAATGCAATTCAGCACAGTCGCTTTTGGAATAGAAACATTTTTCTGGACAAGGCATACCTTTCATCGTGGAGGCAATAGTTTGAACTGGAATTGACAGCAAATTATATAGCCTCTTGCAGGGTAACTTTTCAGCCTTCACACTGCTGCGTGGTATACTTCTGATAATTACACTGCTTAACCTGCTCAGTGTGAGAAATGTTCTCTTTGGGCCAGGTCAGTAGATGACCAAATTGAGTGTGGTTGTTTTGATCTGGCTCTTACTTTCTGTGCCAACATTGATTTAGGAAGTAAAATTCAGATAGAAAATAAATGGTCAATCAAGACAAGATTCAATACAATAATTAGTTAAAAAATCCAGGACTGTCTGAACTACCACTGAGCAAACTATATTGGGGTTTTTTTTTCCTGTACAAATGGTGTCATCTACCCCATATAAAGTGTGAATTTAAAATTGAAAAAGTGTAAATCAAATTGTTTACTGGCTTGCTGAGTGGAGAGTATGTTGTGGTGTCATTAGTCCTGTTGAAAATTTATTTATGCCATGTAAACCCCAATTAGGATTACTAGCAGTACAGAGTTGTTTTATTGCTGTAGAAATAGGATTTGACTCTTCTGCTGAGAACAGTAGAACTCAATTTTGATTTGAGATTTGCAGCGTTAAAACTTGCTCTTGTTGCCTCTTTCCTCCAGTCCTGTTGTCAAGACAAAATTAAGTACTGTTAAAATCATAGCCGACCTAATGTGTTTGTCCAAATGCAGAGAAGAGCAAGTCATCTAAGCAACTTTTCTAGCTCTTTCTTACAGTGTACTTTGTTCAAAGTGCTATAATTTTACACTACTGTCATCCTCAGTGTTTCTATTTCTGTACTTTCCTTTAATGTTCTAGGGGATTTATAACTGCAACTCAAATTCCCCTTGGACTGAAACCTGGCACAGAAGCACTCATTATAAGCGAACCTTGTTTTGCAAAATTAAAAGCAAAGCATTCATCAAGAGGCTTTCCTAAACCTACAGGAAAGTGAAAAACATGTTTATGGTTGCAGATCGTTTTTTTTCCCCTCTGCAGGAAAAATCTAGCCAACTTTGGAAACCGCTTAGGTGGAGGTGTGCAATCAATAGCCAGATTCAGTGGAACGTTCCTATTATGCTTGGAAAATTTTAAATGAAAGTCTTAATTCCCCAATATGCTGAAAATTCATTGCTGAATTAGAACCTGTTGGTGCAACAGATACCTGCTGAACAAAGGCACAGTGATAGTTTTAAATGTTTCCACTGTTGGAGCGTGATTATCTGAGCAGTAGTGTATAAGGAAATGGTTGGGTAATTAAGTTCTACAGTTGAAGTTAAGTATTTGTAGACCCTCAGCTTTCTGGAAGAGTAGGCATCCTGTTGAACTACCGGCCCAGTGTCTGCTTGTTTAAACTTTGTTTGTTTGTTTTTTAATTTAACAGACAAACCCTTTTTTCTCTGTAGGTGTTGAGGTTTCATGTAGAAGCAGAAAGGACATTTGGAGCCGCTTTCAGATATAGAAGACAGAATAATTTAATTTGATTAAACATGAAGTATCAAAGAGAAGCTCTGAGGAACTTTGTAACAGTGATTGGATAGAGAAGAGATCCCAAATTAACACTGTCATTAATGATGTCATTGTAGGAAAGTCTGATGAAGGTCAGCTTCATTATTACTGGATCTGGCAAGCCGTATGGCATCTGCATGTGTTCAGACCAGTCATAATATATGTATCATAGAATCATAGAATTGTCAGGGTTAGAAGGGACCTTAAAGATCATCTAGTTCCAACCCCCCTGCCATGGACAGGAACACCTCCCACTAGAGCAGGTTGCTCAGAGCCCCATCCAGCCTGGTCTTAAACTTAAACTTCCAAAGATGGGGCTTCCACCACCTCTCTGGGCAACCTGTTCCAGTGTCTCACAACCCTCGTGGTGAAGAAATTCTTCCTAATGTCTAATCATCTCTCACCCACTTGGAGGAAGTGAATCTGTGATGAGAAGAGATGGAGTTTTTCTGGTTTTGGGAAGGGGCAAAGTGTGCAAATGTGCAGGAAACTGTGGGTTTTAGTCTCGTGGGCATGCAATAAACATTCTTTAAATACAATGCAAAAATAGTGCTTTCACTAAGATACTTAAAAAATATCATTGTAGTTTAGTTTTCCACAGCACTTGGGCTACCCTGTGCTTGGGGATTACTTCAGTTGTTTCTTACACCAGACCCACTGAGTTTTGTAATTCTTTAGGGGTGTGTCTATGCTTTGTAGTTACCAGCTGAGATGCATTTGATGCTATATAAAAAAGCTGTGGGACCTGTGCTGGGAAAGCTTGTGAGTGAAATCACAGATGTAGAGGGGTGAAGCCTGTGCTAACACTAATTTTCCTCTGCTAAATTACTTTATTGAAATTGTGCCTACATAGGATACTGGGTCTCAAAGTCAGTGTTAGGCAGGACAGAAGACATGTGCTTTAGGCTGGTGGTTGAAGATTTGCATAGAATGTTGTAGGTCTGACCTTGTGGGCTCTTAAGGAGAGGCTTTATGAGGAATGAGGCAATTTTGAACAGTGAAGTAAGTGAGATTCTAGGCTCAAGTCCAGAATGGAAATGAATGTGAAGATGAATGTCAGAAAGAAAAAACTGGAGTAAAGTCTTCAGGAGCAAGAATGGAAATATGAAGATCTAGGTCAGGTAATAAATACTGTTTTCACCTGAAAATGCCAAGGGAAAGTAGTAGCTAAAGCTGCAGATTTTAGAATCATTTCCAAAGGGTAGTCTCAGAACTGAGACATTAAACTGCTGCTGAAGTCATGACTATAGGCTTTACATTCCTCCAGCTTCTCTTCTGCAAGGGGGAAATAATTACTAATAAATTCAGTATTATGGAAAAGAGTATTCATATTTCTTTTGTTTTTGCTTACGTGGAGGTTTGTTTTTGTGTTTGTGGGTTTTATTTATTTATTTTTAAGAATACTGTGTTTCTAGTGGCTAAGTTGGAATGGCTAGAAGGAACACAATTGTACAATATATGCTTCTCCGTGGTTGTGAACAACAGTAAAGTGTCTTTCTATTAGTAGTCATAAACTAGGGGAAATGTGAAGTCACTTGCCTCAAACTCATTCAGTTTCAGTAATAATTTTTCGCAGGATTACTTCTTTATTTATCTTTGCTTCCCTACCCCACCTCCCATCACCTTTGTTGGCCACTGTTTTGGGGTTTTATTTTTTGGTATTCATTAGTGTGATCCTGTCTCAGTGCACAATTAACAGACTCGACTTCGGTTTAAGATTATATACTGTAATTAATGTAAGTGCAAAAAGGCCTAAAAGTGGTGGTGATGGTGATGCAGGGTAGGTTTGGTTTGTTCATTTCAAGATGGTCTGTATGGACTTCTTAGGAATCTCAGCCATTTCCAGTGTTGACTTTCCTGTTAGGGTATTTGCAGTGACAGTCTCACATTGTTGTTGACTTACACGCAAAATGGGCCAATAATGGTTGCCTGGTGGTGGGATTGCTCCTGAACTGTATGGATTTTTTGAGTACTTAATAGTCTACTGAGATAGTATAGGCTGGTTTTATTATTGACCACGCTGAAATGATTTGTTAATATAAATGTGGTAATAAATGCAGCTCTTAGTTTCAGTGTCATAAACATAACTCAGTACCTTGTGGAAAATACTGACCCCGACTGGGTAGGAAGCTTTCTCCCTCTGTCACACATGGATTTATCACAGCATATGTAAAATCTACAGTCTTGAAATATCCTGAAAATACAAACATATCGCTAAAGTTCTGGTCAGAATTATTCTCAGAAATGTTGTATCCCCTGGAAAAGCGTTAGGTGTAGTCTGAGATGCTTGTAGGTGATTTGTCACACTTGTTTAGTTTGGTACTGGTACTCTTCTCTGTCCATAAACACATAGCCTTCTATGAAACACAGTGTAAGACAGCAAACACTCATTTACTGGGTCACAACAGCCCACAATATTTGAGTTAAACTGCCCTGTAGGGTCACTAGTCATCCGGTGTGATCAGAAAATAGGGTAATATGTTCCCCAGGCAGTTTCTGTGAGAATCCTTGTAGGTTTTTTCTCTTGAACTTTATCATTTGGTGTGTTTATAGAAAGCTTTTCAGCTTCCTTGTAGTCCATTGAAACTGTCAGGGGGGACAGAGCGAGCTACCTTGGAACTGATTTTATCTATAACTTCAGTTTGGAAGGGCGGGTGTTGCCTCTGCTTGAGCTGACTTATTTCTGGTCAACTTAGATCTTGTTTTAAAATATGACATACAAAAAATTCTGCTAATTCTTAATAGAGCTCACAGCCAAACACATCAGCTGCTGAAAGGAACTGTATGGTGTTTGTGCTTGTGAGTTCAGGGACGATCTCTGGAGAGCCAAGAGGTTTGTCTTAGATATTCCTAGGCTCCGTGCCATAACCTAACTGTTCCTGTAGTAATAATACCTATCTAAATCTGTGCTTTTCCAATGGCTCTAGTGAGGAATGGAACCGCATTTTCAATTAAAAAGCCTATACAAACCTTAAGTAATTGAAAGAATATTGTACAGTTAATAACCTACTGATGCTTCTGAACTGCTGGTACATCTTCCTGCATCCTGGATGCTCCTAGAGGGAGCATCAAAGTAAAAGCAACATCTGCAAGTGTTACTTCTGCCATGGCTGCAGCTCAAGAGGATCGTGGTAGAATTGCTGGACACAGCATGTCTGCTTATTTGCAAGCCAATACTATATTATACATTATACAGTTGTGGCCAATAACGTACACAGTTGTGCGCATCCCATTCCCCTCTTTGTCTGTCAGGGATCCTTAAGAATGAAAAAACCCAAATGTAACTGATGCCTCGTTCTTCAAATAGTAGTGTAAAAAAAAAAAAAAACCCAAAATGTTGAGACCAACAACTTTAACTATGACTTACTTATATCTTCTTAGAAGACAATTTCCTGCAATTTTTGATTGCTGTAGATTACTGTGCTGCCAGAGTATTAAGTATTGATTGCCAAGCTTGCGGCAGACCTGGTGAATTGAAATCATCAGATATAACTAAAAAAGCAGTGGATGTGCTATAGAAGATACAAAGCCATTGTAAAGAGACCTTGTAAGCTTGTTGCTAGCAACCATCAGTGTTTGAGCCTTAAGTGTTACTTCTAGATACAGACACAAGAATCTAGGATCTCATCTACTGTTAACTGGCTTACGTTTTAATAACTTCATGAAATTCAGTACTAACACTGTTCAAACTTATTCACTGGTCTCAATAATTAAACTGATAGGCTGGAGTCTGATAAACACAGATGTTTATGAGACTGCTTCTCCTAGAAGCTCCCTATATTATAGGTGATTTAATATAGTGATAAGATACCGTCGAGTTAAGAACTTGTGTTATTCTATGGAAAACATTTCTAACTTCATTTAGGATCTAGGAAATATCACCATTTTGAAGTTTCTTGCAAAGCAGTTACTGGAAAAGTTAAATTTGTGGTTAGTTGACATGCCATGCTTCAGTCTAGACTGTGTTTTTGGTTTTTTAACATTAAATTTTCAAATTGAAGAAAACTGATTTACCTTTTTTATTTTTTTTTTATGGTTTTGGGAGAAGATTCACTTAGAAAATACAGGAAATGCATACAAAATACAGTTCAAAATACACTGTTGTGATTAATTGTTTTCAAGTAGTGGAAAAAAACCCTTCAAAAATTCTGACCATTTTTGTTAGGTATTAAGAATCTTCTGCAGAAGTAGTAATCTTGGTCTGTGTATTTTCTTTTATGGGATTCCAGTTGCAAATGTTCCAAATTTGAGGGAAGTAGGTGATGACAAACAGCATCTCAACTGTGGACTTCATAGTGGTCTCCGGTGGGCTCTGTTTTCCTCACAGCTGGAATTGTTAATTCTAGCTTAGGGCTAAGATTGACCTTCAACTTTTATTTCAGAGTATATGTTCAATATTTCAAGTATTGTCAATGATAACCACTGTACTGGAGAGCTGTATTGTTAGTGCAGTAGTTCATGCATAAGGAAAAAAACCCATAATGCCACCACTCACTTTTGATAGCATCTTGCATCCTCTTTGTACTTATCAAGATGACAACTGTAACCCAAAGGAGCATCTCTGTTATGGATTGTTATTTGGAGAAGCCACTGAGCAGGTTCCTCTTGTGCTAGCAAAGTGAGACTACTGACTATTTTGAAGAAGATAATGTTTTTCTTACTGGTTTTTCCTTAGTCCCTGGAAATCAGATTGTTTCCATATTATAAGCTCCCCAAGGATTTAAGTTTTACCTTGTGTGGAAAGCTCTGCTACTTTTGGTTTTTTGGATTTTTTTTTTGTTGTTGCTTGGGGGGTTGGTTTGGTTTTGGTTTGGTTTTGGGGGGTTTTTTTGGTTTTTTTTTTTGTTTGTTTGTTTATTTGTTTTGGTTTGGTTTTTTTGGTGTGTGTGTCGTTTTTATTTTTTTAAACTTACTTTTGGTGTTGCAAATTGGAAAATCCAAGCAAAGGATTTGGATTTGAGACAACTTTTAGGAGTTCTTATAGTTGTGGTTCAGAAATTTTGCAAGGCAAATACTGGCACCTCGTCCTACACATCTGTATCTTTTATATGAAAATAAATGTTTCCATTTGATATACTAATGTGTCCTTGTCTTCTCCTTTCTCTCTCTGTAACATTAAGGGATAGGAAACAAATATATATAAATGTATTTCCTGTGGTTGATGTAGAAACTTATTCGAATACATACACTATATTGAATGTATTGCTCCTATCTAAAATTGTTTACACATTCTTAAAGTCTAGATGGCATTATTCAGGTGAAGCGGGGAGATGATGAGACCTCTATGTTGACAATAGCTGACTCCTGGGTTTCGTTTTTTAATTGCATGAAGTCAAAAAACATACTACTTTCTCATCTGTACCCTGCGGTAAAAATACTCGCTTTTCCTCCTTTCCATGATAGCTACTATAAGGCATGACTTGAAGTTGGAACTGTTTGTTGACCAAAGCTGGGTGGTATTGCTACCAGATATTTGCAAATGAGGAGAAATGGGTAACTAGCTTAGGTAAAGCTTGCATAGTCAGGGGTGGCAAAAATCAAGGTTGAGGCAGTGATGCTAGCACAACAGAACTGTATGCTTCACCTGGGTGGTCTGTTTACCCCTGCTGTCAGACTCTTGAAAACAATGTGGTGGTACTTCTTGATTTCATCTCCTTTTCGTAGAAAAAAAAAAATTGGGAATGGATGAAAATGTGCAAAGGAAGAAACTGAAAAAGTGCGTTGATCTTTATAACGTGCAAAATGAGGAAACAAAGCATGCAGTGCTGTTGGGAGTAACCTTGCAGTTACAGGGTTTGGAAAATAAATAATATAAAAATATTTTGTATTTATATATATTTCTATAAATATTATTATGTTCAGGATAAAATACTGAAGCTTCAATGCTATAACCCCTTCTTCTTCCTGAGTTCAAATAGTAAAGCCTTGCAAGCTGTTATGTCCCAGAGTTTAAGATGGTTTCTGTAAGCTTCCAACTGGGTATGTTAACGTGCATTTTCATACAGTCCAGACTACAAACTCATTCATGTTTTCAAAGTGCACAAAAGCCTTTGTTTCCTAATGACTGCTAAGTTTCTGATTTCACTCTGGACACTACTAGCATTGCAGCAGCAGAAAATTGGTTAGTTTGTTTTTTAAGGAGCTCTATCTATGCCTAGTGTTTACTCTGCTGTTACTTTTAAGAAAAGGGGTGGGGGGCAGGAGGGAAGAGGAACAGACGGTGAGATTTTTCTTCTTTGATGGTTTGAAATTGAAAAAGCAGCTATGTTTTTATCACCTCACAAGTGATGAAAATACTCTATGTGCAAAGTGAGTTGAGCAGCCTGAATACAAGTGAATGCTCCTGCAGTCTACAAATCTGGTAACTTGGCTTACATCCTTCCAGCAGTGTTGCAGGCTCTGAGATCTTGAAGGCTAGAATGTGGGAATGCAAAACTTTGAGGATAATCTGGAGTTTTTCCAGGAGTGATTAGTTTAGTATGTTACATGTGCAGGCACAACTGCATGTATAGGGGCATGTAGGGGAAAAACTACATGTCAGTGGGCCTGGATGGGTTAGAAGATTGTAAACTGGTTTGTGTTGTCTTCTTCCTTTAAAAAATGATGTATGGGACTACTAGTATAACCCATGCTTATCTCCTTTGTTATTGAACTGATCTTGCAGAATCTAGTCTTGGTGAGACAAATTTGGATATTTTTCCATGAAAATTCCAAGTGATGTCAAATCTGCTGCCACTCTTGGTAAATGAGAAATTGAATTTATTGTTGCATTGTGTTTTAGAAATAGTAGTTTAGAAATGGTGCTTCACCATTCAGTTCCTGGTTTTTAGTCTATTTGGACCATTGTAACTTTGCTTACTATCTTGAGCAATCCTTCTGGTTCCTCCCTGCCCTGTAAGTAATTAGGCTGCAAATAAATCTCCCAGCAGCTTTCTTTCTCATCAGCTGAAGCGAGCTCCGTGTGTCCCTGCTGTCTGGCCTCTTATATCTAATCCTGTAATTCCTGTGTTTCTTTTCTGAACTTTCTCCAATTTACTTCTTCTTGCTGTTCTGTTCTGCAGGGACCTAGCTTAGAAACACAGATGGTGGAAGATGAAACCGAGACAAGAAGTGAAGAATTGCCCCCTCATCTGTTGGAAGAGTCTCCTGAAGGTACAGTACTAGCGGTCCATATACACTCTTTGCATTAAACTGGGGAAATTGCTCTGGCCAAGGAAGTCTTTATTTATCTAACTTGAGAGCCTACGTCTGCCTATTTTCTGAGTGGGATGAAGCTTTGTCAATGCTGACAGCTGAGCCAGAGGTCTAAGCAGCCTCTAAGCCTATTTTTGCATTCAGAGAAAGCTGCACCCACTGAGGTGTGGACATTGCTCTGCATTCTCTCTAACAATATGGTTTCTGATTAAAATTGTCCTGCTTGATCATCCTGTCTGTAGGCTTAGGAATAAAATGCCTCCTCTACTGTCTTGTTTGTGATGTTTTGAGCCTTCATTAGGGAAGACTTCCTAAGTAGTCATCTGTTCTCTCCTTAGTGCTCTGTAACATCCTGCTATTGAAATTATCCCCAGCAGAGACTTGTCAAAGTTAGGTATTGTAGTGATTTTGTTTCTTTCCGCTCTCTCTCTTGGAAGCCAGTTTAGCCATCTGAGGAGGCGGCAGTGAGAGGCTGTCAGTCAGTAGGAGGCTCAAAAATGCCAATTTTAATTAAAAACCTTGTTTGCAATGACATGCCCTGGATTTACGCGGGGAACAGATTTTTCCCACTGTGTAAATGTTGCAGACATTGTATATATGCAACAAAATAGGTGTTGCTTTCTTTTGAATAGAAGCTGCTAACGTTGCCACCAGTGATGAGACGTTTTGAGCTTTGTCTCCAGTTCAGTGACTTCTAAAACACAATCACTCATAATCATTGTGGACAGTTTAAACAACCCAGAGAGTGCTGAGGTTCTTATTAGCAAGTTACTGTTAAAATACCATGACATGTCTCTGGGAAACAGAAATGTGTTTTATGTTTTCCCTTTAAGAGAGTAAGTTGCTGACACAGCATTTCTACTGACAGCCATTCTTTAAGCGGAATAAGAACCAAGTAGATGGTTTTAGGAATTTGCTGCTCTATCCCTTCTTGTTGAGCATGCTGTTATAGTTCTCTCATTAAGTTGTAATTTCTTGTTGTGCCATTTCATATACTCTGTGTTGGCAATTACAGTATATAGAGGTAAGTGAAAGGCAGGTTTCTTTTTACAACCCCTATAAAGCCAGAAGGAAATAACTGCGGAAGATGCTTTCATTATATCCTCTGTGTGTGTGTATATATATATCTGCAGTAATCTGTATACTTCCCACCCACCTTTCTTCGTAAGTAATGCCAAGTCATGGACAAAGCATTGTTGAAGTATGAATTCTGGTCACTAGCCTGAGCTGGTGATTACCTGAGCCTAGAAACCACATCCTGGAATGTGAAACACAGGAGATCATCCCATCTCATCAGTTTCTCAGAAGTGGTCTTAAATTTTGAACTATGGCTTTGAATTGTGTAATCAAAATTGGTTTGTTTTTTGGTTGTGTTGGGGATTTTTTGCATTGTTTTGTTTTGGTTTTTTTGTTTCTGTCTATGTACTTTTGCAAAGCAAGTTTTTTGTAATTGAAAGAGTTTGCTTCTGCCTGCAACCCTGATGGTTAGAATGAAGATGAAAAATGTCAGTGTTATTAGTATTCCGCTTCGGAGACTTATGGGGTGGTCTGGGAGAAGTGTGTTCTGTGTGAGGAAAAAGAACTGTAGCAGTTGAGCTGAGTTGGTTAAGCAGTGGTACAGTCGATACTGTAAGTTCTTGTAAAGTCTGAGTTCAGTATGCGCTTTTAAAATTTACAGCATTAAGAGTTGCAAAGTAGGAGGGTTATTGAGAGTACAACTGAAACTAGAGGCTGTTTGCAAGAAGAGAGAGAAAAATTGCTCCTGAAAGAAAACCATCAGGATTATGCTGAACTTCAGCTGGCTCTGTGTATTGGTGGGGCAGGGAAACAGGAGTCTTCCTTAGAAGCCTCTACCACCATAGACCAACCAGAATTACTATAAAGATCAGGTAGTTGCAGGAGTGGTTACAAATACCCCATGAAAGAAATAGATCTCTGAAGTTCTTTTACTATTAGATGTCATTCAGTACTATCTTCTTCTTGTTGCTTTTCTACTGATTTCTTGTTTTTTTTCTGACAGCACTTTCCTAGTTAAATACATGCTTTGCAATAAATAAATAAACCATGTTGTCATGACTGCTGCACTCTTGTTTCCTGGGATCTCTGAACTGCAGACCGTGTCTACTTGTCTTCTGATAATGAGCGCATAAGGGATGGAAAGCTCTCCAGAGACTGTGTCTTTCTAGCACAATCTATTATTTCACCAAGTTGCATCACAGTGACTTACTTCATTTTCTAGCTTGCACTGCATATTTACTCCCTTTCTTGAAAGGAGGGCAATTGGAAGCACTGTGCTATATAAATATTGCAGTAAAACTAAGGGTTACCCTTTGGGGATTGTCATGTTTCTAAGAGGCACTGGGTATGGCCTTCTAGGAACAAGGGGGCAATTTTACAAGTCTGTCTGTCATGTCTGTCAGTAAATTGCGTAGGTGTACTTACTCTGGGTGGGTAACAAGTGGTACAGGACAGCAAACGTTGGGTTGAGGTGCCAGTGTGGCTGCCCGTCAGGATTTGAGAGAAGAGAAAGTTTTGTGGTTTATAAAGAAGATTAACCAGGAAATCCCTGAAAGATCCCCAGAGTGGATGCCGCCGCCTGGGTGTAAGCTGGATCCATTTATCCTCTGCCACAGCGAACTAATTCAAATATTAAAAAGCCAGCAGAGTAAACGAGCAAGAAGTACAGCTGATGTAAGATCCTGTAATTCACATCAGGCACGAACCAGGTTTTGTATTCTCCGCTTTGATTACCAGAGGCGTTGGCAGGCGGTGCCGCGGGGGAGCAGGATCGGGCCCCGTGCGCAGGCACCGCCGGAGCTGCCGGCGGGAGCGCTTCCCGAGGCGCGGCGGCGGCCGCGGGGGGGCGCTGCAGGCCCGGCCGTGCCGCCCTGCGCTGGTCTGCGGGGCGCGGCGGCTCCGCTCCCGACCGCGCCTCTGCGGGAGCCGCTGGGCCAACGGCTCCGGCACTCCTCCCGCAGAGCAGGGGGAAGCGTTTAAACCTCTTACCTCCTTCCCCGTAAGCTACTTTGCGCTGTTGCAAGGGCAGCTTTCCACGCGTTCTGCCTCTTGATCCCGTAAGGGTATTTCTTTTACCTCTTGACTTCATGATCCGTCCTGCACAGTTCACATTTCACGTTTTTTTTAAATTTATTTTATTCCCCCTTTATCTTTCCTTTCTCTTCAGTGCCGTTAACATACTTTGGTTTGGTTTGTTTTTTTTTTTTTTTTT